>VMBQ01008744.1:0-14376 GCA_007657795.1 Dreissena rostriformis
GGTCGCGGCACATTGTAAAGGTACTCAATAACACGATTGTCTGAAAACATAAAATAATGACACGATACGATTATTTTTTTTAAGTTAACATGCTAAGTTTGCAAAAGTAAGTTACAAGATAACCCTGTAAATAATAATAGATCGTCTGAATGATGAGGAGGATGATGATGATATTAAAGTACTACTTCTACCACTAACACACCTTAGGAAAAGGTAAATCATTGAATTTTATGAATCTCGGGTATTTCATAACACGCAATACTTTGATTTAAAAAACTTAAGGTTTCAACAAATCGTTTTCTTCTGTCTGTAAAGGTATTTTATTAGTAGCACTTGCGTTGTATTTGTATTTCAAAACAAATTATTGAATCAGTCCATTTTGAAGATTTGTTTTTTAACACGCATCAACGACAGAATAATTCAAATAAGTCAGCCACCATAAATTATCACATTATAAACACAAATGCAAACTAAGAAAAAAAAAGATCTATTTCCAAACACGTCTGCACTTTTGTGTAGTAGGAATGCCACTGAATGTTATTTTAGATTGAGATGTTTCCTAATTCCTCGTGTCGTTTACGACAGGAGCACGAAAGCACGAGGAATTCGAGGAAACTCCCTTCGTAAACCCACTCCAAGGTTATTGAGTATACCAGCACTCGTTATAAAATAGAGCACTTCGCTATCTAGAAAAAAGGCCTTGGCAAACAGCGTATGATGCGGCGTCGCATCAGGGTCTGCGCTGTTTGCTTAAAGGAATTTCTGTAAGAAATATTCTAAATATAGAAATAAATATACCAGACATCCCTAATTTTGGAAATAAATTGATTTAGAAGGATGGGAGAATCCACTAGGCATTAATGGGTTAAGTTCGAATATGGATTAAGGGGGTCAAAACAAGGCAGCAGGTCAGATCTTGAAAAAAACAAACTCGCTTACCCTGTAGAAGCCACATTTATGAATAAATATTTAAGATTTTTTTTTAGAATACTGACAATATCTAGGCCAGGTTTGAATAAGGACAATTGGCATCGAAACTGTGTCACCAGATATTTTTGAAAAACAAATACTTAAACACATGTCTACGTCAGTTTAGTTCAGCCATAGGTTCCTTTTATCAATAGGTTGCATTTGGTATGCGATATAAGCAGAGTTTCTCACGTGATCGATAAAGGTCGATCAGTACCCTATTCTTTGCGTCTTTAAAAAGTGCTCATGACATTCCCTCATTTACCTTATTTGCGATACCCGAAAATGCCGCGCTATAAGAGATATATATATATATATATATTTACAGTTCATTTCCATTAGAATTTGTTCATGAACAGAAACAGTATTTTTCAAAGCTAGTGTTTTGCTGTTGTTAAATACTGTGTTGAAAAATAGTGTAATATTGTGTTGAAATATAGCCGAATTATAATTTTATATGAATGTATGTTGATATGACACTTATATTTATGTACTCATCAAATAGCTGTTAATGAAATCCTGAAATACTCTGTATATGAAATTTATAATACTTTATAAAAAAGCTTTGTTTGTATGTACATAATATTCTATGTATGTATGTAATATCTTACGTAGTGAATACAATTTTGCACTAGAAAGAAAAAAAAAAGAAAAAAGAAAAAAAGAAATAGTATTTTGATTTTTAGTAACGGTGACTGACCGAGGTCTAACCGACCACTTAAGGCAAACCCCAATCAATACCTCAATTTATTTGCGAGGTATCTCGAGGCTCCAACATGGCGCTTTAGTAATGGCGACATCTGCTCAAAGCATTCCATAGTATGCCATGCTCATAGAGGTCTTGATAAACAGTTGTTCAGATATAGCGCAGACAACATAATTCCCGTAGTATATTAAGTATTACGTTAATGAATTGCCACAAACCACACCCTTGTGAGTTATCTGTAGAATATGAAAGAAGTTTCTTTTCCATGACTGAATTTGGTTGAATATATGCTATATGTGATTTAAAATTGGCATTGACATTCACTCCATTCCACTCATATGCTATCACAATTGACGTTGTGTGATGTGATAAGTATGTTTCAACGACACATGTCATAATTGTCGTTTCGGCGACCTCGCCAGGCCACTGTAAAACAAGACTCATGCGCAACTGTTGACGTTAATTGTGAATAAAACGCGTCATCTAATAAAATAGGTGGTTCATAAAGAAAGCAAACAAGTATACGAGTCTGTCTCTGGGAAAACGGGGTTTAATACATGTGCGTAAAGTATCGTCCCAGAATAGCCTATGCGGTCCGCACAGGCTGATCAGGGACGACACTTTCCGCCTTAACTGGATTTTCGCCAAGAAGAGTCTTCCTTTAAACGAAAAACACAATAAAAGCGGAAAATGTCGTCCCATATTAGCCTTTGCGAACTGCACAGGCTAATCTGGGACGATGCTTTACGCACATGCATTTTCACCGAGCGAGGCTCGTGTTTACACGCTTTTTACCACAATTAGTCTTATGTGCAGTATCAGGCAAACAGACAGGCTTTTCGGTCAATTAAAAATCGATACAATTTACCAAAATAATGCTTAAAGGTGTATTCCAATTTATCATAAATATTGTAAGCAGTTTATTGTCATGATTCATTACACCGCTGATAAAATTACATATCTATTTGAACTGACTGCGGTTGAAATTTGATTTAAGACAAAATGCTGACACATAATGCGTTCTGCTTTATTAATTACAACAAACATATCACGGGTGCGCTTCAATTCCTATCGCGTATGCCATCGAGATTGCACCTATTGTAACTATAATTACTCTCTTTCTTTTCAGACAAACAAAAACTACGAAGTCCCACTTGTAACATAATGCGCTGATTTAAATTTTGGATAAACAGGAAACGTATCAATTTATATATGTACACATAGGTACTCCAATTTGTAACATAATGCGCTGATTTGAATTTCGGATAAACATATTCAACTTTTGTTAAATTATACCATAGATTAAAAGAACACTTCAGCATATACTTCAGGTATAACAGTAAAGGATACTTATGCATCTACTGTTAACTTCTCGTCATTGCTGACGTACTTAAATGTATGCGTTGTGCAACGCGTGACGGGAAGTCGGGTTTCTTAAGTGTCAAATGAAACATCAGAAGTGTAAAAGGGTCAAGATTACTAAATGTCAACTTAGCTTAAAATCTACTACTTCTTTATATACCGATGGTTATCGGTGGAAAAATGTCGTTATTCATAACATACGTATACAATTTACACATTAATCAAACGCATGAATTTAATACAATTTACTGATTAATCAATCACATGAATAGTTTAACTTTGAGAACTGAAAGTAGTTCAAGGTAAGCAATTTGGTGTTACGCACGTCATCTCACATATTTCTTATAGAACATTAAAAACAAATACGTTTGTCATTACATAGCCGCAGGTAATTTTTTGTAATTTGACATTAGACTTATCATAAAGATTGTATCGATCAATTGTTTATGAGACATTCGTCGATGTGAGATTCAATCAGACGAAAGTGACGTTCACGTTTTTTTTTTGTTGCTGTACACATACATATGTGACAATATAGTCATTTTAATAAAAATTAGCCTCGCTCAGAGAAGAGAGGGTTTAATACATGTGCGTAAAGTGCCGTCCCAGAGTATTGTCACATATGAGCCTCGCTTTTTGAAAAAGGTGTTTAATGCATGTGCGTGAAGTGTCGTTGAGATTAGCCTGTGCAGTCCGCACAGGCTTATCAGGGACGACACTTTCCGCCTTTACTGAATTTTTGCTTACAAGAGACTTCTTTTAAAGAAAAAATATCAGAACAGCGGAAAGTGTCGTCCCTGATTAGCCTGTGCGGACTGCACAGGCTAATCTCAACGACACTAAACGCACATGCATTTAACACCATGTTCACAGAGCGAGGCTCATATGTGACATTTTTGCTATTTAATTAAACTGAAAAGAAAATACCGGCTATAAGAGCTTTATATCGTGAGCTAAAAAAATATATTCCCACCAAAAGCATATTTACGTACTTAACATTATTTATAATTTAACGAATTCTCCGTTGTTGTGTTAGGTGTTGATTTAAGTTCTGTGCCCGTGTTTCTAACATTCATTACAATAATGGTACACACATTTTGTATTTTATTTTAACTGTTTTAATCTCATATAATGCATACATATTGCTAGTAGAACATTCATAATTCTCAGCTAGCATCTACCACAAAACACGCGCGAACTCTCTCTGAAATATGGTATGAGTGTCTTCCCTCCAACAACATTCGTGTGGTGATTGAGGCAAATGCTTTCTGGACTGTCGATGGAAGTCAACTGTATATAGGTTACAGTAGACTCAATATTTGTTGTGTTCAATTCTATACTCTCTTAAGAAAAGGAGCATCATTTATTTGAAGACACAATTCTCAGTAGGGGCACTTGCCAGGACTTTATTTTAGAATATATCTTTTGAACATGTGGTAGGAAAACAGTGTTGTGTACTAGAAATTCATTGTTTTGCTTTAAGGTTGGATATTGCTTGATACTTTGACAGATGGTGGGACACCTTCATGAACTTGAGTTCAGCCGGTAAATAGATGGCCGTAAAACAGTGAATGTTGATTCCTTTTGAGTTCTTTCTTACATATAGCATGCCCTATCTTTTTAATGTTTAAATCATTGCGGCTTGGAATGCTCTTTAAGAAAAGGTATGGTTATGCGGGTCTCTATGCGCAAAAGATTGCCTTTATTTGTGTTCAGGTTATGCTTTTACATTGAATTTGTTAAGGAAATATTTCAGTATATTGTGATTTCGAGGGACATAAAATCGTGACCTAAATTTTCCATCCAGGCTACGAAGCACCTACAATTGAATAAAGAATACTGCTAACTCGGCTAATTCGGCCGGTATGACACTGGTATGCATAATTTTGCGTTGACTTTATGTCCAGTAGTTTTCAAACATACCTACCCAGATATGTAAGGGGTGACACAGCGCGTTGTTGTATTTTACTGTTAATGTAATTTCATTTCAGAAGTTCACAGTCATTTCTTGAAATGTGTCATTTCTGTGAAGAAAAAAATAAATAATGAACTGATTTCTGTTGATTGTTGTTTATTTCTTCTTATCGGAAAAGGTATGTCTACGCGTTTAAGCTTTTTGCTTATAAAAGTGTGTTATTATATTCATCATATCCAAACCATAAATGTTCTTAGCCATGACAAACAAAGACCGATGGGCCCTTCCGTTTGTCCAGTTATGTTTGTCCACTTGTTGTTGTCCAATGGTTTTTGTCCAATGACGTTTGTCAAATTGTGTTTGTCCAATGGTGTTTGTCCAATGGTTTTTGTCCAATGGTGTTTGTCCAATGGTGTTTGTCCAATGACGTTTGTCAAATTGTGTTTGTCCAATGATGTTTGTTCAATGCAGTTTGTCCAATGGTGGTTGAAGTACGAAGCATTGCGAATAGATTATGCAACCTTCTTCTTATAATTGCAACTGTTATGTACACTAATTATTAGTAGCACTTTCCGCAAGTCAAATAAAAGCAGATGCTTATTTTTTTGAAGGACGAATATGGTGTGAACTAATTTCACTTTGTGTAAGTACTATTTGGATTTTCATAGACAAGAACAGAACAGAAAGTTTATTAATATAACTTGAACAAGTCCAGTTCATCGTTATATATACAAAACTGACAATATACAAGCAGTAAGCATATGCATAGTAATGCGAAAGTGACCAAATATTTTATAACAAGGTGCTAAAAATGCACTTAGGCCATTATATTCCTCCAAGTTTGCATTCAATGCCTCCATTCTTATTCTAAAAGCATTTTTACAATATATCGCGAGTTAAGTTAGAACTTTGGTGTTAGTATTTCATAGAGTGCAGGTCATTTCTTCCACGAGACCGCTTTCTTTAATTAGTGTGACTAAAAAAACTAGATGTGTTAAAAATCACTGACCTCTATTCGCAATCAACAATCGAACCCTTTGAAAATGACAGACAAATTAAAATATTATCTCGACTTTTTGTTCTCGCAACGGATTGAATAACGTTTATTAGTGAATTTCGTGTACTCAAGTTTCTAGATGACATAGCAATTTTTGCCAGTGTCAGAGAGACTATTTAGATTTAGTGAACTTAAATGACAGTCTAGAACTATCATGACTGCAAACCTTTCTATCTTTTCATCCACTGTATCAGTTTTCAATAATAGTGCTACCCAATACTGCTCTTTTGATTCTAAAAGCACATAGTTTATGTTAAACTTGTATTCGCTTTCATACGATTTAGTGCAATGACAAAACGTCTTAAATAGTCGTGTTAACATAGTTCGGCCTATGAATCTCGCTTTGGGAAAACGGGGCGTAATGCGGGTACGTTAAGTGTCCTCCCAGATTAGCCTGTTCAGTCCGCACTAATAAGGAACGACACTTTTCGCCTTGATGCATTTTCGTATAGAAGAGACTTTAAACAAAATCCAGTATAGGAGGAAAATATCGTCCCTGAGTAGCCTGTGCGGACTTCACATGCTAATTTGGGACGACTCTTGACGCACATGCGTCAGGCCCTGTTTTCCAAGACCGAGGTTCACATTGTTTACGTTTGCCATTCAATGTTTAAACTTGACCGATTTCAAAAGTTAAAATATATTAAGTTTTAAAAGTATACATCAAACACACTTTGCTCGCCGGTATTCGAAGATTTGTCAAAAGGCTTTATATCTACGACCACCCCGACATGTATTAATGACGTTGCGCAATATATTGTTTAATGTGTGGACTCTGTGACATTAATTATTTTATCCCATTATCAGACGTGCATTGACGGTATAACACCCCATGGAATAAACTAGCCTCTATCCCACCTTGTTGAATAAACCTGTCGAGTGCTTTTTTTTTAGATCATTTGTGGGTTTTTCCAAAAAATGGAGAATCTGCGTTTGTCAACTGCGGAAGAACAAAATCGTCTAAAATGCGATATTTGCACATTATTAATGTATAAATTGAAGAAAAAATAGTATAAAAAGAATATAATGTGAGTTTTGGATAAAGATAAAGTTAATCATGCTCGGCTCGGCAAGCCTCGCGCTACTATTGTTCTTAGCCTCGCATGATATTAAGCTATTTGTCACTGGGTTACCATTGTCTACTACTTAAGTGTGATGGGCATAGATCGATTAAGTATGGTCGCTAAAACCCGGGTGTTTCGTCAGTTGTTCTTAGTAGTAGTAATAAAAGCAGTAATAGTTATTGTTCTTCTTTTGCTGCTGATGGGCGTTGATGGTGGTGGGTTGAAGTAGTTGGTGTTATTCTGGTGTATTTTTTTAAAATACGAACTCAAAATACGGATATTTTATGTTTATTTTAACGCAACAAAAGAGTTACAATATATAAAAGAAAACAGTCAACAAATATGTTAAGTGATTTGAAAGAGTTATGAAGCAATTATATACATACCATAAAACACATATAATAGAGTCGAGAGGGTGGTGTCAGCCACTTATCTGACAACAGACACCATAACAAACAATAATACAAAAAACAAATAATTATATCTTAATCTAAACAAAGACATATGTTTCAAAGCAGAAAGCTACACTAGTTAACAGAATAATTGTTATTATATAATACCAATGAAAGACGTTTGAACTATTTGCATTGTTAGAACATGTATCTATATAATAATATGATTCCAAATAAGTGCATGGAGATAGGTGCGCAATTATCTCTAATCGTGCAATTAAAGAAACAATTTTACACACGTATTGAATTTACTGATGTATATATAATGTTATTCAAACTAAAGAAAAAATATAAAAGAATATTGCAATTTATGACGTATCGTATGGTTACATTAATGGGTGTTTATTTAAACATATCAAGTATTCGTTCAAAAACACGACTCGGTCGTTATAGAATGGAAATGAGCCTCGCTCTGTGAAAAGGGCCTTTAAAGTATGTGCGTAAACTGTTGTCCCAGATTAGCCAGTGCAGTCCGGATACCTGGATACGTGTCAAGAAGATTATTCCTTTAATCAAAAAATACAATACAAGCGGAAAGTGTCGTCCCTAATTAGCCTGTGCGGACTACACGTGCTAATCTGGGACGACACTTTACGCACATGCATTTAACCCCCTTTCCTTAGAGCGAGGCTGAAATGAAGAAATTTGACTATGATTTAACGTAAGGTTACACAGAAATATTACGCAGAGAGTCATACGATCTGCACGTCGAATTAAATAAACGAGCTGAGTACACGTTATAGATAGCTTAGCCTACCGTACTACGATGTCTCATTTCCTATATAATTGTACTACATCGCATGTCTGCAATCTCAATTAGATTCGAGTATTTGAGTATCTTACATTGTATTTAACGACGGACATATACACACTGGAGTAACGTATCAACGATAACTCGATTATTTTAAGATGGATTTGAAGTGATTATTTTTGAAAAAGCATAAATTAATTATACTGTACAGAACTAAATGTTCATTAGTCGTGACATAAAAAAACGATATATGTCAGTCAATATAATCACACTGACGTCATAAACAAATAATCACTACATTAGGCTTTACTAACAAAGTAAGATGACGTAACGAATAACACATGAACATTAAGATTATGCAGACGTTGGCTGCCTCATTGATGTGATAGTTGTTTTATATCAGGTTCAAATAACTATGAAACATACGTAAAACTAACCAACACCGTCAGATACAATGAATACATGTTTATTAATTACAAGATGAAGCCTGTGTGTGTTGGTCTGTAAGGTGAACGTAATTCCATGCGCTTAATTTGAAAATGTATTCGCGTGAACGTAGTATATAGTATACAGATGGATGTTTGTCAAGGGACTTGTTCCGATATGGCCGGCTCGTGAGCCGCGAGCGTTAAACATGAATGGTTACCGACTTCTATCCGCCTGGCGCCTGGCATAGTGATAGGAGTTGGGAGGTACATGGTATACACGCAAAAGGTGTCAAATAAGTCAGATTGGCTGGCCCTTTCAATAGGGGTGACACTATAATAAAAAAGACCTTTACCTTTATATTTTTAGTAAATGGATTTTGTGCTGCTAAATATACAAAGCTCAGTAATAATTTGTCGAGGTATTTGTAATTTGCAAAAAAAAATCGCATTATTATATACCGATGTCATGGAGGTAGTTTTGGGTCTTCGTGATCTAAACATAAACCTAACTTAAACCCAACACCCTTTTAGCGAAAAGATATTTAACAAATACTCGTCGTATACAATTACCAATAACTGTCAGTTTTCATAATAATCATAGGCATTATGTAGTCAGTCGCGTTTAGCAGTCCATAGGTTGTACAGACATGTCATTGTAGCTCAGGAAATATGAAAGTTTCACGAAAATGAAACACAAAATAAAATACCCGTTATTGTCGAAACCGTCAAAATTAACAAAGAATGATACAAACTGATAAGAAAACATTAACAATTTGGTGATGTATATACAATATATACAAGAAATAAAATAAACGTGTCAAAAACCACGTACACAATTTCGTTTAACGAATTCCATTAATAGACAGGTAAGTTAACTTTTAGCTATGAAATGAAATGATAATGCGCTTTTCATAAAAACATGTCCCTGCCTACATTAATACGGTATAAACGTATCAAATGACTCTGAAGTGCATGCGACGAATTCACAGATGTTGATGTAAAATTCCAATTTTAGTACTGAGACATGTTAACTTCGTAAAGATTTACCAACGAATTATGATTGAGGTCATACACATTTGCAGAATTCTCTGTAACACGCAGCTACGATCTTCGAAAAGCATGGTGTTCTTAAATATTGCATTTTAGTAGCAATACTTTCAACTGAATGAAAACTAACAGACAATGTTACGAAAAATGTTTGCAGGATTCTTCGTAACCTATCGCTTATTTTTGGAACCCGCTCCACCAAAGTTCTGCTTGTAAGATTGTTAATGTCCATTGCCACAGCGTGAAACAAAACCGGTCCACACAAAACTGTTCACCCGCAGATTCAAAATACGGATATTCAAGTTACCCGGATATATGTAATCCAATAGCTTAATATTGGATTTGCGTGTCACATTTGTTTGCCCTAATCGTCGTGTTTCGCTAGAAGATGTGTTCCCACTCAGCGGTCGTAAAACTCGACCGGCAGGTCATTCCCCAGGGTCAGGACTGTGCGCACAAATGGTTTCACGGTGAGAGCCCGTGGGGACGGGCGTAGCTCGTAGCGCTTGATGATCTGAAGAGGAGACAACATGCAAAATAGAGAATGGTGACAAGAAAACATAGGCTACAGACTAGTGTCAATAGGGCAAAACTACAAAAATAGGTTTCAAATGTTACATATATAATAGACTTCGAGTTACGAACCGGGCACTTATTAAGTATCAACAACAAAGTACCGGTAATAACGAAACATTTATGAAGGGCAAAGAAACGGGTCTTTTATACTTCACTTCTTATTAAATTACTCTTCAATTAACAAACTTCGCTGTCATCTACAGTTCTATATCGGTAATCATGCTGAACAATATGTCGTGTTAAACGTTGCAATTTAATTATGTTTATGCGGATGCGAATGGGTAATAAGCATTCCTGTACGCTCGTATAGAAGATAACGATCCGTGAAACATGAAACACTGTTTTCAAACATTATGATAGGCAAAGGCCTAACACGTAAAAACGATACGAGGGCATGGATGCGAGATCGTGAAAATGTCATGTCGAATCGTTATTTCGCTCATTCACATCGCGTTCTCGTTTTCTAGCGGTTGTAATCCAGGTCGAACGAGAGAATCAATAAAATTTTCAAAATAACTCTATATAACACCTTTTATAAAACTATAAAACACACAACTTGGGCATTGAATTTCACAACGTCAATTTGAACACGCCGTATTAACTATCGTGAATATTTTAATCAACTGTTCAACGAATTAATTACTAAATCTTCTTTGAAAAGTCCATTTCTGTATTTTCCTACTCAGAATCCGGGTTGAATGCCGTGCGAAACAAAACAAAGTATTTCGGTTTGTTAATTGCGGTAACAGAGTAAATCCTTCTCGAAATAAGCTTGCTTTCCTTGAATCCGGTTTCATTAGTGCGGTTGTACTGGATAACCCGTTTATAAACAGAACACGTTCAACACCCCGCAAATATTTTATATTAAAGTATATTCAGATTGTACCGTTTGAATTCTTAACCCACGAGATTCAAGAGCAAACTATTTCAATGATTATTATTTTCTCATAAATTTTCGGAAAGTATGTTGTTTTGTCGACCGCAATCAAAGATAGATCTCGAGTTGCTATACTCTACAGCGCCCACGAGTTGAAATACCTGGGACGCACAAAAAATACACATAGGCATGTGAGGGTGATTGTGCTGTTTTCTTATCAGGAAAAACAGTGGGGCATGAATTCACGTGAGCGCACTGATATCCGCGAATATGTCACCGACGCACACAAGTTCAGATGCGTTTGTGGGATGTTGGTGGGTTTTTTTCACTTGAATATATATATATATATATATATATATATATATATATAGGAATTCTTTTAGTAGGCAATAACTTTTTAAATTGTTCAAATCGGTAATTAATACGCAATCGTTTAAGAACATTAGTAAGCTGAAATAACGTCGCGGTTACTTAATATGTTTGGCAGTTTACCACTACATCCGCTTTAATAAAATTAAGACCGAAATAGAACTATAAAGCCTACACAGTGTTATAAGAGATTAACCCGTCACATAACTTATATAATTTCAAGAAAGATTCATGTATTTAAACATTGTAAAGTGGACCTTTGGCGGCGTATAACATATCCGTTATTTTAAACAAATTTCGATCACTTAAATAGCTGCTCTTCAACATATGACTGTGACGTGTGAAACAAAATAAACACGCCTTACTAAATGTGTAGGCTGACGACGAGTATTGATTATACGTGAGTTTAATGTGTCGCTCATCAGTTCTCTTTATCAGGATATTACATATTTTTGTAAAGAGGGATACATCTTTGCATCAGCTATCAAGCTTAACCGACATAATGTCGCCGTATGTTTTTAATTGGTTACAAGTTTTTACTGAAGCGTTCAATTTTTAAATTACTGCAATTTTACTCCAAAATACAACATTTTCTCTTAAATGGCATCTATAAACCTTTTCTTAAGCTACGTAACTAGTACATGTAATAACATTTTGCACAAGTAATAGTTGACGAAAAAAACACCATCATCACATACTATTCAGTTAAAGTTATTTAGATCATGCATGGTGATATCGTTAGCTTAGACACTTACATTGGCAATGCCGAGGTAAATCATAGTTTCTGCAATCCGTCTGCCTACGCAACTTCTGGCGCCAAATCCGAACGGAAGTGACGTAAACGGGCTGAATTCTTTAACCTCGTTCCGGAGCCATCGTTCCGGGATGAAGTCGTCTGGATTGTTAAACTCCTTCGGGTCGCGGCACATTGTAAAGGTACTCAATAACACGATTGTCTGAAAACATAAAATAATGAAACGATAAGATTGTATTGTTAAAGTTAACATGAGAAGTTTGCAAAAGTAAGTTACCAGATAACGCTGTAAATACTGTTAGATCTACTGAATGATTATTAGGATGATAATGGTATTATAGTACTACTACTTACACGCCTTAGAAAAAAGTAAATCATTGAATTGAATGCATCTTGGGTATTTCATAACACGCAAAACTATGATTAAAAAAACTTGCGGTTTCAATAAATCGTTTTCTTCTATCTATAAAGGTGTTTTATTAGTAGCTCTCGCGTTTAATTTGTATTTCAAAATATATACTGTAGAATCTGTCCATTTCGAAAATAGTTTTTTTAACACGCATCAACGACAGATAATTCAATTAAGTCAGCCACCAAAAATTATTACATTATAAACACAAAAGCAAACTAAAAAAAAAGAGATCTATTTCCGAACACGTCTGCACTTCTGATACCTTTGTGCAGTAGGAATGCTACCGAATGCTATTTGAGACTGAGATGTTTTCCTAATTCCTCGTGTCGTTTACGACAGGAGCACGAAAGCACGAGGAATTCGAGGAATCATCCTTCGTGAACCTACTCCAAGGTTATTGAGTTTACCAGAACTCGTGATAAAAATGAGCTCTTCGCTATATAGATATCAATAGACTTATCCCGGAAAAGCACGAGTTTAGAAAACCCCACTAATCACCCCGGTACAAACAATGATGGTCCATTATATCAACCAATGATAGCTTACTTTAAATCATAACGGTGGATACGGTGTGTGATTTTGAAAGGATTATAAATGGGTCATCTTTATTTGCACCAGCAGATTAGTGGGTTTTTCCAAAAAAGTAGTTTTTCCGGGATACATATATTCGTGAATGGCTTATGCTTAATTGTTTATTTATATACCAAACTAACCCGTATATCTGGTACTCGTCAGTTTTCGACTGGCATTTATTTTTCTGTGATATATTTGTTTTCGAAATGTGGTATTCGTCTACTAGAAATATTGCAGATGTAAAGATTTTCTGAATAACCGTCTGTACATAATTAAGTGTCAGTGTTGCTTACAATAGACGCTGGTTTGTATTTTCTTGACAGTTTTTAAAAGTGTTTTTTTTTTTCAATTGTAATTTGCTTCAATATTAAACAAACGGTCGATTCCTATATTTCTGGCCAATAAAGACAGAACATTGTTGATGTTGTTGTTTTACCTTTTTAGGAATTAAATATCCGCCGATCAAGGTATCTTCTGTAAGTATACGGGCGTTGGTCGGTATAGTGGGGTATAACCTCAGAACCTCTTTGGCAACAGCTTTACAGTAGGGCATTTTTTTTAAATGGTCCATGGTAAAACCCGTCCCGTCCGTATCAAGGCCGCTGATTTCCGAGTGCAATCGCGCTTGAACCTCGGGATGTTTCGATAACAGGTACATAGCCACTGACACTGTGTTGGATGTCTGGAAATGGAGCAAAACAAATAATCTACTGATAAGTATGGAAACAAGAGGGCCATCAGGCCCTTAGGCGCTCACCTGAGAGCAAAAGGAACTAGACTATTCTTAAAAAATGCAAGCTGATTCATGAACATTTTACCAAAACAGTGACTTTTAACATATTTTTTTATATTTGACCTAGTGACCTAGCTTTTAAGCTCATATGATCCAGTTTCAATCTCTGCCAAGATTTCATTGGGACAAATGTTCTGACCAAGTTTCATGAAGATTTGCCAATAAATGTGGCTATTATATAGCGTCAACAAGTTTTCACTATAGCCATATAAGGACGACTGCCCCCCCCCCGTGGCCATGTTTTTCAACGAATCATAGCCATTTTCAAACC
>VMBQ01008745.1:0-36926 GCA_007657795.1 Dreissena rostriformis
GTCAAACTAACAACAAATGTTTATGCATTTTTACACAACGCAACTTTTTCTTAAATGCATATGTCCTTTTACACAATGAAATCAAATATTTGCCTGATTATATAATAAAAATCACGGACAGGGTGCACGTTTCGTTCAATATCTTCTTTACAACCATTATGAACCATGAAACTGTGTTATACTTGAAAACAAATATTGCATAAGCCATGTACGTTTTTGTTCCAATCGTTTTGGTGACATCAAAACAAAGAATTCCTTTCTTGAAAAATTCAAAACCCTTATAAATGTGATGGGCTTTGCGTACGATACCCGGTCCACATGGCAGCAGTCAACATTCTGGCATCGAAAAAGCAAAATCCACTTCATCCCTTTTTTTCTGCTCACAAAAAATATTATATTGTGTAAGTGAAAAGGGTTCTGAACATCATTATGGACAGTGGGCAAAATTTTCAAGCATTATTTGGAATTCGACCACCGGGCGAGTGTTTTTACACGAATTGTTGTCTTCATAATTATCAACACTGCCATTAGATAGTTGACGTTTATACTTAACTCCAGTCATATTAATATGAACAACAATACCATTTTTATTAAGCTTTGTCTTTAGTAATAGCAAATTGGTTTTTGTTAACGACCGAACTGTCACGTACAGTGTCGGTCGTGTTGTTTGTCATCTTATCGGATCGTACATTTAGTATTTCATAGCTATGTATAGAATATTCGTAGTTTTCCGCACATACCCAGACAACTTCCGGAGTGACGGATATGTTCGAAATAAGGCGATATTGCAAAAAGTTCATTAAAGTGTAAATACCTTAAAACAACAAGACATGTTTTTATCCGAATTACAATGCACCCTACAGCGCCGCTTTGAAGCCATATATTTGACCGTTGACCTTGAAGGATGACCTTGAACGTTGACCTTTCACCACTCAAAATTTGCAGCTCCATGAGAAACACATGCATGCCAATTATCAAGTTGTTATCTTTAATATTGTAAAAGCTTTGGGCATTGTTAAAGTTTTTGGACCGATGGACTGACTGGCGAACGGGCTGACGGACAGTTCAACTGATTTATGCCGCCCTATCGGGGGTACAACAGGAATTTCTCTGCACGTAAATCAGGTGGAAATTGTCCCGCCGTCAAATATTAAATCTGTTATATCTCACCGTCATTCAGTAAAGCTGTAAATTTGTACTGCGGTTTAAAATCTCGTAACGGTTATCTAAAACTGGGGATATGCTGTGTGGTGTTGTAAATGCACCGCTTGAAAACTCTGTACATGTAAACGATGATCCGTTTTCCGATATCCAGTTTAAAATTGATAATTATTGAGATACATGTAGACACAGTTATATGTGCATGTTTTGTGGCTGGAACAGTCGAACGAGACAGCTTGCAGATTATGCTAAAATTGATCTAGATATTTTGTTTTAATAACACGTAGATGACATCTACCACCCTTTTAATATGTACTGAGAAACTATTTTTATAATCAACTATGACTGTTTCTCGAAAGAACATGTATAAACTAAAAATTGCCATACATTTCTTACAAAGAAACCGATTTTACACATTGAATGGTCGAAAAAAGGCGACTATATTGGTAATTTCACTTGACAAAAATCAAGCAGCTAAACAGATATGTCAGTTCTTCAACGTTATTTAACTATTCAGTGTTGAATTTTAAGAATTGTGTTCATTACTCTCAGATGTGCACAACCTCGTTACTATGCTGCTCGAGTACATGTTTATGTTTAAATGGTTGTTCGGATGTGTTGTTTGTTATGATTCTACTTTTGTGGATGCAACTATCGATGATTTTAATAATAAATTATTAATAATATAATTAGCAATAACAACAATAATAATAATAAAAACAAGTAAAATCATCATCATCATCATCACCATCATCGTCATCATCATCATCAGCAGCAGCAGCAGCGGCAGCAGCATCATCATCATCAAGAATATGTGAAATAATGGGATCGTAATAACTGTTACGTGTTGAAAATATTAATATATTAAATGTCTATGACATAATCCGAAATCTAAAAGCTTTTAAAATTACTGATAATCGTTCAATAAATGACATGGGCAAATAGTCGTTAAAATTGATTTCGTATATACAAATAATTGGTAAAGCAGTGTTGGCACTAAAAATCAAATGAAGTGAAGTATAGCAACGAACACAAATGGGACGACTGTCAAGAAGACCAGAACAAAGTTCCACTATGCCAAAAATGTATGCAAGACAAATAAATCTGAAGCGCATCGCCTGAATCTAAAAAGCACAAGTCAAATATACAATACAACAATGAAACAAGGTTATAGCACATTTAATAAGAAAAATGCTCGAACAATTTAATTATTGCGTAATACAGTCCCAGAGCTTTCTGGATAATTATTTCAGGCAAAAAAAACGCAAAACAGTAAATAGAGTCAAATATTGCTTTGCTGAAACAGCATTTTAAAACTGTAAAAGGCGACGACAATGTATTTGATATCATAAGCGATAAATCACAGCCAACTGCCATTAATAATAACGATTTATTTAATGGCGAGAAATCGATAATTGTGGAATTTTGTTTAAAATCACAAAGCATGCGGGATTAATAATAGTATAAATGAACACATTAAAACATCCTTTCCAGTTTTAAAGTATGAGTTTGTTGAACTGTTTAACATTGCATATAGCTCTGGTATTGTACCTAGTAATTTGACAATATGTTAAATCAATCAAATTTATAAAAACATGTTCCGAAAAAGATCCTTCTAACTATAGACTAATTACTTAATTGAGCTGTGTAAGTAAATTATCCACAACAGTGCTCAACACACCTTTAGAACAATTGATCATGGAATACGACATAAGTTGCATACACCATTAGCGTTTCCGTAAAATCTTAACAAAGCTGACAAAATATTGGCCTTTTACGCGCTTATCAATATTCTCAGAACTCAAAAGAAAAATACATTATTTGCATTTATTGATTAAGGGGCCGCCTTTGATACGATAAATAGGTCATTATTTTGGTTAAAGTTAGGCCAGTACAGTATAAGTGGAAAGTTCTGAAATAATATTTAAAATATGTAGAAAACCGCAAAATAACGTATCATGTGTATNAATTAGATGAACGCGCGTTAGCATGTCGGTACCAATGCTTACCAAACCTCTTTGAAACGCAGAGGTTTGTCTTGTCTGCAGTTGTAACAACGGCTTTAAGTATGTAAAATGAGTTATGTCAATACTGCTTTAAACACAAAATGTGTAAGGGTTATCTGTGCGCCCTTGTTGAAAACAGTTTATCAAAATATAAACACTTACTTGATACATCATTCTGTACGAATGAATGTATTTATCCAAGGTATGAATGTATGAACCTTACTGTTCAGATTATGCGCCCGTCTGTGTATACATATGTATAAAGAGATTATTCGAGTTGCAACGCGAAACGATTGAATTTGGAGAGTTCTGTTGTTGTATTGTGTGATATTTCAATGATTGCGTATATAAAGAATAACATACATCACTCATATCACGAGCACGGATGGCCGAGTGGTCTAAGTGATAGACTTTAACTCCAGGGGTCAGTGGTTCGAGCCCAGTTGAAAGCTACTTTGTTTTCTTTCTCTAATTTTATTGTTGTATGTTTTTACTCGAGCTTTTAAGACCACATGTTTACAATTAACAATATAAAGTATTTAATGACAAACTTCAATACATTCAAAAATCTGTGAAAAGGTCGCTTTAATGCTAATGGTCTACTTAACTCCGACAGCGAGCTTTCGTCATTCAATTTCAATACAGCATAAATAACGTATCCCTTTTGCAGCATTTATCAGACTCTATTTATATTTAAGAAGACTTTAACTCCAGGGGTCAGTGGTTCGAGCCCAGTTTGTTTTCTTTCTCCAATTTTATTGTTGTATGTTTTTACTCGAGCTTTTAAGACCACATGTTTACAATTAACAATATAAGGCATTTAATGACAAACTTCAATACATTCAAAAATCTGGTCGCTTTAATGCTAATGGTCTACTAAACTCCGACAGCGAGCTTTCGTCATTCAATTTCAATACAGCATAAATAACGTATCCTTTTTGCAGCATTTATCAGACTCTATATATATAAAAATACGCTATCCTGAAAAGATTTAAAGAAAACGTAAATTGTATACAATATTTTCAATTGATCAATAGAAACTAGTTTAATGTTCATAATTTAACAATAAATCAACCAAACTTCGTTTCTCATATACACACATTTTGTTCAAATCAGCTATATCAACCTCTACCAATTTGCTTGGGTTAGCACTGACACACCATATTCTTCAGTTGACATACGTATGGGAGCATGATCTATCGAATACAAAATATCCGAACATAAAACGGGAAACTTCCATTAATAATGGAAACTGTTGAATGGTTCGTCCCTTTGGGACACAGGCATTTACGTCTTAAGATTTCTACTTTGCCGAACCGACAAATACCGATTGGTAAAGATATCCCTCGTNATAAAACGGGAAACTTCCATTAGTAATGGAAACTGTTTAATGGATCGTCCCTGTGGGACACAGGCATTTACTTCTTTAGATTTCTACTTTGCCGAACCGACAAATACCGATTGGTAAAGATATCCCTCGTTTGGGGCAGACATTTAACATATATCCGCTCACAGTATCAATCTTTAATTGTTGTGATAAAATGGACTATTTTCATACCGAAAACGATACGTGAGCGGTAAAAAACGGCAATAGCTTTTTTGGATTGCATCCATCTTTTGTTTCCGACGCGGGTTCTGACGTCTGCATCCGTCCATGTTTGTCCACCATGATGCCGAGATAGGTGCAGCTATCCACTTCTTTAACCGCTTTGCATGGAATGTGATTGACGTGTCTTTGGGTGCGTTGGTATTAAACGCATTAGGAAAGCACGAGCATAATTTCATCAACTAAACACAACTCAATATCTAGCGCATTAATAATCAACACCAAGATCAGGCTCACCAATCCCATAATACAGCCGATCCTACTATATGAAGCAGAAGCCTGGAGAACCACCGTCACCTTAATGAAGACAATCCAATTCTTAATCAACAAATGCCTCAGGGAAATCCTTAAGATCCGCTGGCCGGACAAGGTCATACATTAGGACTTATGGAGAAGACCCGTCGCAGAACGTCCTTTAAAAAGACGTCTGCGATGGATGGCCCACAGCCTTCGCTAGTCTGCATCCACTACGAAAAGGCAAAATCTCAGATTGATCTCCTAAGAAAAGAGGAACAGAGGATGTATAGAAACACCTGGCGCTAAGACTTGGATTCAGAAAACGAGAGAATGGGCAAAAGGTGGGGGCAGCTAGAGAGACTTGCCCAGGAAGCTGATATATAACGACATATAACCGAGACGGGACCACAGGAAAAGATGAGATGACGATGTCACATCTTTCTTAATTCAAAAACACTTAAAAGTAGCGAGGAACGTCACACAAAATCAGGGCAATATAACTCTGTTTGGAATGGGGATTAAACTGATTGCTTGTTCAGAGCTGGTTATAGCTCCTTGTTCGAATACGAATAAATAACATGACCTTATTCGTTATTAAAGCTTAACATATTTTCTTCAAGCTCTTGATCAGATACTTACAATGCTTACGTTAATCAAAACAAAACCAAACGTAATATAATTCACGAATAAGGATTAAGGAACTATACCTAAATCAAACCGAACAAGCAAATCTGTTGTGTAACCAAGGAGCTAATATAACCCCATTCATATTACAGATGCATATAATTGACAAGTTTAAATGTACGCCAAGAAGCTCGTATACATTTACTTTTTATTATGGTATATGATCGTGCTCTTCTTCGCGTTTGAAGAGGATTTCTTGTTCAAACATACTTGGCATTTTTAACTTTGAATATTGCCTCGCATTAGCCAAACGTTAAGTCTATGGAGTGATTTTGCAGTGATTTATAAAAGAAAAGTACGTTCTATCTTATTTTGACTTGATAGTGTATTTTATACTCAAATTCCTTTTTAGGGGATGTAAAGGAAACAGGAACCACTTATGCATTTCATTTTCAAGCCGAATCAGAAACTAGCATTTTTTTTTACTTCAAGTTACATTATAAGAAAACAAGTGTACCACATATAAATGACAATACCTGTAAATGTAAATGTGTGGATATATATTTCTATTTTCTTTATTTCGACTTATTTATATTGAATAATGACCTGGTTCCTGTTTCGCGTCTGAATGAGGAAAATAGAAGCAGCTTTTATTTCTAAATCACACCGAGCAAGGAACCTGCATTTTCATTTAACAAAACGAACTCAAATAAACCAAGAAGAACTAAATATCAAATAAATCATTGTATATGCTGGTTGTATATTTTAAAATATATTGCAATACATTTCTACTTATTTTTTTAATGATAACCAACTAAGTTGTATGACTTATGGCCATCAGGGCCGTTCAATAGTTACCGACGGCTCCTAATCGTGTTCAAAGGTTGCTGGATACACTTTTGGCCGGTGCGAGCAAAATTTAGTATTCGGACTTCAAAATCCACGAAGAAAGCAAACTAAGACAACGCGTACAAGCATTGGTATTTGAATTGAAAAAAAAACATTGATAAATTATCATGAAATTTTTAAGTCTGCTAAAGCCACCTTGGCCGCTGCGTCCGTACCTCTATGGTGACGTATTCAAATTGTAACTGTTAACGTATATTGAGAATACTAGGTCGGTGCCGAATAAAGCGAAGTTTATTTTGAGAGGCTTAGACAATCTGAGCCACGAGCCTTGGTGATCGGTTCAGATTTTTGGGCTGAGCAGAATAAACTTCGCTTTATTCGGCACCGACCTAGTATTCGATTTATCCATCAATTTTCTAAGTCGTTAATTATTTCTTTAAAAATAGAATAGGAAAATAGAACTGCATGAAAAATCCCAAAGATATTTTAAGCAAATATTGTTTTATTATTGTATTCAAGCCGAGCCTAATATATTACAAAAATATCAGGAACTAACCTGTTTTTCTGTTTATCATACTGGGAAAGAATATGACTTTTGTCGTTTGACGTGTTAATAATAACGTCATGCGTACGCGCACTTAATATTTGTAAATAATATTGTTCTTTTTATTTGTGTGTTGCATTTTGTGTTTAAAACATAGTACATCTTAGTATCAAATTGTTTGTTTTGTTAAATCTGATTAGATTTTACTAGAAAATGATTACTTTATAGTTGATTCCGAGAAATATTACCATCCTCCGCCGCGCGTGACAGCCAAATTTCAGCATTCATTTGCCGAAATAAAGGAAAATATATTCCACAGTGGTTTATTTCGACAATGCACGTCTGATGACAGGTTAAAAGAACATTATGAGATATCCAAAACGGGTCTTACTTTTTCAACTAAAGGTCTTTACCAAAAGTTTGGGATAGATACACATTAAAGAACTGTATAACATAGCAAAACTACCAATAATACATTTAACTTAACCAAAAATACCGAATATAAAGCTGCGCTGATTATAACAAGAAGTTTATTCATGATCCGAATTTAATCCACCGAAATTTAGGTCTTTATTTCTAGCGAAAGGCAAATGTTAAGTTTTTAAGGTTGAGTTTTATTTAAGCTTCTATGAACAAAATATGTTTGTGATCAATCGCAATTACAATATACATTTGATTTCATAAGAAAACTTACAAAAAGGTCTATGATGAAAACATATCACATTTAGCTGGAGTCTTGTCATGGATGATGCGATACCTGACTAGTCTGATATGGCATAGGGAAAGCCTTCCGAGACTTTCCACACATAAAATCGGACGTGTCGGATATAACACGATATCGGAAGTCACAAACAATATATTCTATGTATTATGCAACTTTAAAAAAGTGAAAATCTAGATTCTAATATGTGTTATGAAACTTTAACAAATATAAAGTGATTTAAAGTTCGGCACTATATGCAAATGAGACAGCTTGAACTAAGTTTTCGTTCAAAGTTTTCGTTCTTAGTTTGCTGACCACCTCTTTATTGATTATTTTTTTGTTGTTTGTGGGGCGGAGGATTATATCAAAATTAACATGCATCCGAAAGTACGTTCTATAATGCGTCAACATTTAGATCATTCGATACCAAATAACATACACACCGTCAGAGGATATACATACAGGCGTACCATTTATTAACTGCAAAATTCTATGGACCACTGAACCTAATAACGCATTACATTTTCCCTTAAGTTCAATGCCATTTATTGTCAATACTTGTTATGCAATCGGAAAACTAAGATTTAACATTAAATTCATTGAGAAAATTTGAACACGTTTTCGTGTGTGAAACATCACATAAAACACCATTTTTAAAGCGGGCACAGGTTTAATCAAACCATAGATTGTTGAGAATCTATATTGACATTGAGCAAATTGGTTATATAGGAGAAGAACACAAGTTCCCTTTTCAACCTTTCTGTAAAAACCCCCAACGTAGTCTGTGTGAGACTGGTGTGTTCAATAAGCGGCTGTCACTTTAAATACACTATTTTCTTTACCATGAAATTCGAAGCCAATTTTAAAGAAAAAAACAGCACAAGTATTCGATCAGTAATAATAAAAGCGCAAACAAATTGAACTTACATAATTGTTTAACGGATACGCTTATTTTATCGTAAAGCTACTGAGCGCGTATATTTATGCTAATTGTTTGCTTCTTATTTACAGCACTCATATACAATATACGCACTTTTTGATTTACATACGAATACGGTTCGACATATAGGTCCAAGTGTTCTGGCCTTTCAGAATAGACTGCATTTGGTAGATGTTCATTTCATTTCATAGCAAACATTGGCAGTTTATACTGAATAGAAACGAAAATGGTAAGAGATATCTTCAGAAAATACTGTAGAGTCAAACATCATCGAACTTTATTCACAAATGTGTAATTGAGAACTCCGCTTTATTGCGATATGATCCTGTCGATTATTTCAATATATTACGTAGCAGTCCACCTTTGTGTTGTCGTACTTTTATTCATATTGCAGACAGAAACAAAAGATGCGACAGTATAACACAATATCAAATATATCGCGTATTTGTAAATTTTGCTACTTAACTATAACCCAATCCTTAATCACGAATAGATAGTGGGGCTTGGGTGACAACACCAATGTAAAAGTGAAACCAGGCGATGGTCCTTACAATAGGATTCATACTATGACATGAGAAGCTGTTGCTGTTTGATATCCTAGCTCCTATACCTTTATCGTCAATTATAAAATACTCCATATATGTATCACTCGTATTTATTATTTATGACATTCACTAATATAAAATGCAATACCTCATTTGGAAATAATGACAAGGAACCAAATGACATGTCTATGTCAAACCTAAAAGTTAAATGAATATAAACTTTCAAACATGGATCAATAGTTCAAGAGACCCTGTGCGGAAACGAACAATACATAAACAAATGACTTGTTCATAACCATAGGGCAAAAACACCATGACAAATATCTGAACGAACTGACCGTGATGCTCATGCCCACCATATTCGGAGGCTGCATATAAACTTTCATCATATTCGAATTATTGGTGTCTGAAATCTCGCATCGAACAGAAAAGTGAAATATTAATAAAAAAGGGTTAAACAACAATTTTTGGACCTGAAATACCTTACAATGATGTTCTTGCCCGCCCTATAGGGATGCTGCGTGTCAAGTGTCATTATATTCGGATCATTAGTGTCTGAGATCTTAGGCGGAAACAAAACATGTTACGGACGGAAATCGGAAGGACACATGGAAGGACGGACATTCAAATAGGATGGAAAGGTTATCGGGGAAATACGTTTTCGTCCAACGTGAACTCAATTCCATAAAATCTAAAATTTTGAAAAAATAAAATAAAAAACAAAAACAAAATTATTAAGGAAACTGGTTGAATAACAAAAATGTTCATCTACAGTTTACCTGAATGCATCTTGCACAACAATGCAAATGCCCATTTTAAACGAAATTTTGGTGACACCCAATACACACCAATCCTTAAAAATGAAGCATCCAGTTGGCTTATAACGTCCTAAGATTTCCTCGAAGCGGTCCTATATATTATAATAAATGGCGTTATGCATAAATGTACACCCCAGCAGGGCACTTAATTGACCAGATCATCAAAAACAAAAAACTAAGGTAATAATGTATTGTGCCAAAATAAACATAAAAACACAAATCGTATGCAATTCAATATTTTAATATAATAGCAAAATATCCATTTAAACATTTAAAGTATAAAACTATGTAAACGTTCATTTTCATATGGATAGAACATAGAATGTTTCATCAATAAGCGATTGTAAAAGTTTGCGATCTAGAGCGGAAACGAACTTTTGACAGATAGACTTGAACAAAAGGCATTATCGTGATTATAAGCTCACATCCCGCTAACTTAATGCCATCAAATTTAGAATTCGTATTTAAGGATAAAAAGCAGCGACTACAGACCCCTTCATCTTGGGACATACATTTACACTGCATAAAGACATAAAACATTGAATTAACCAATAACGCACATACACATTTTCCACCAGTTCGTTCAAACTGGAATTTCGGATGTGAAAAGGTCTACACATGCAAAAACAGTACACATCTGTTTTCATATAAAAATAATTATATATACTCAGAGGTCTATTACACTGGTCGGTCGTTATGACCTGTCTATTACATCAAATCCGCACATGAAACGTTCCGCGGTGTGATAATTATCAAACGACCCGCAATTGCGAAACAGTTTTTGATGACAATATTTCTGTAGCGATAATGCTATTGTTTCTCTTGAATACGATTAAACATCTTATATCAATATGTTTTGGTATATCTTATGAATTTATTATAGCAATGTTTAGTACAAATGTTTATTATCATCAAACATGTCTGAGAGCATACCAATATAGACATATATTGACTGCTGCTTACAAATACTTCCTCGGTTAATGTGCAGTTGTCCGCGCCTAGTAGGCAACGCAAAGTAGTAGTGTGTGGACGAATTGCCGGCGGTGAGTATTTTTTGTCTACAGGAACATACTTCATTATACAATATTTGACTTTAAGAAATAGCAAACCTATTGGACAAAACACCTTACTATAGAACACCTTACTATGAACAATTGATCACATTGAACTGAGGTTTTAACATATTTGTTTAACTTCGTTTGCATCGAAAGCGTTTTGCATATATAGACACTATCGGTTTCGTTCCATGCTAGTTCTACAACAGCATGTCTAACTTAATGGACTTTGTTCACAGGTTGTCGAAATGACATATTTTCAATAGTTGCCACAGATTGAAAAAAGAACCTGTAAATAAGGCAGCGAAATACAATTTATTCCGAAGACTAAAAATATAGCATTGTTTATGAAAAATAATATTTTTAAAATAAAATAAAAAATCTTCACAAACGCGAATAATTAAAATGATTTGGAATGATTCTCTTGTTTCCGTTAAATATTATTATACCTACAACTCATAAATCATTCGCCATAATATTTTTATGGCAGAGTGGTTAATGCGATGTTAAGATTAGTTTGCATATTTATCGAGTCAATGTAAGTTTCCTATCCACATCTCCTCGCATTATTTGACCATTGCATCGTTAGATGCAAGCGTGATCTGCATATGTGGAGTGTATGGTCTTAATATACACACATCTAGACGAGTGGTGTAATAAGCTATTTATAAAGACGATCGGTAAGGGTCGACAATTATTTGTGACAAAATTAACATGTGTTTAACATATTTATAAATATATTATTGTAACAAGAAAAATACATTCAGGAAAAAAAACAATCTAAAACCATTCCTAATACGACTCCTTCTAATAAACGGAACAGAATAGATCACAACATAAGTTGATTGTAACTACTACTACAACAACAACCACTACTACTTCTACTACTTCTACTACTACTACTACTTCTACTACTATTACTAATCATACTACTGCTGCTGCTGCTGCTGCTGCTTCTACTACTACGTCTCCTTCTGCTAACTACTACTACTACTACTACTTCTACTGCTACTACTACCACTACTACTAATAATACTACAACAACTACTTCTACTACTACTTATACTACTACTACTACTACTACTACTACTACTACTACTAA
Organism: Dreissena rostriformis; assembly: GCA_007657795.1. Lineage (NCBI taxonomy): Eukaryota > Metazoa > Mollusca > Bivalvia > Myida > Dreissenidae > Dreissena > Dreissena rostriformis. Next base: position 12,191 of record VMBQ01008745.1, read on the forward strand.
TACTTAAACTACTGAAGTGTATCGATCACACGTCAACAGTATTGTGCAAGAAGCTGTAATTATAAATGTTTAACAATTTTGTTGTTATGTTTGAGAATTCCACATGATGGAAGAGATTTGAAGGGGTGAAATAGTATGGACACATGCGCAATTTATGATTAATATGAATGAATGCATTGCCATTTGTCAGGTCAGCAAATAACGTTGAATTTGAAATCAATACTAAACAAATTTCGTTCACTTCATACATTTATACATTTACATTATGCACGATACAGATACTACTACTATAAATACAACTACTACTACTACTACTTCTACTACTACTACTACTACTACTACTTCTATTACTACTATTACTACTTCTACTACTACTATTAATACTTCTACTACTACTACTACTACTACTTCTACTGCTGCTACTACTACTACTACTACTACTACTACTACTACAACTACTCCTACTACTACTACAACTACTACTACTACTACTACTACTACTACTACTACTACTACTACTACTACTACTACTACTACTACTACTACTACTACTACTACTACTACTACTACTACNTGTAATGGTTTAGTAAATTAAAGTATCAATGGCTTTAAAATGTGAACGTCTACATCTGGAAATGAACACTTATAACGCCTAGTGAGTCAATAAGGAATCCCTTCGACACTATACTATACTCAAATATGTATAAAAGAGATAAAAATCGATTTGTACATACGGACGAGATTTCGTAACCCCCAATTCAGTCTGTAAAATGATTTTGTACTTGTATTGATATCTTTAATCTGAAAGACAATAATCCATATTTACTGGCCACAATAAGTGACTTTACATAATTGCATCAAAGACACAAACATGTCCTTGTTGCACGTAAATCTTAATTAGACAATTATGCTGTCAGTGATGCCGACAATGGAGCGAGTAGTTAAGCTTTGACTTTATAGTGAAGAGTGAAGTTAAAATGAATGAACAATGGTTAAGTGCCTATAGAAATGTTTCATCAAGTGCTATTAACTTAGTAATAGTTCGATAGACAAGAATTGCCAACCAGCTTACAAATAAATACAAGAAAAAGACTAATGCACTTGGTGCCTCAGGAAAAAAGCTTTTAAACTGTATTTGAAGGTTAAAGCAACTGCAAAATTATAATATGCAGAATAATATGTAGTTTGCTTTGCATTAACCTGCAAAGAGATCTATAAACAAACGAATTTTTTAGATTACAACCTGTTATTTATAACATATATATATACTAATTTCTCTTTGGAAAAAAAGTAAATGCAAAGTAAACGACCATGTGCACTGCAATTACCCGATATGATGTATTCACCCATAATGACCATAATGAGTCATCATAATGACCCATTATACAGTAAAGTTTCAATTGACTACTTGCAGAAAAAACAATTATAAGAAGACATTGCCCGTTTACTAATTAAAATAAACGAGTCACAATTTTGCTATGTAGCAGCAAACATGTATGCAACTTCGTCAATTACCTCTTTGTAAGTGCATACAGGTGGCATTCTTTGGAGAAATTGAAGGTCTGAGATATGGACATTGACCAGTTAACTCATGCAAGGGCCCTGACCACATATGTGACGTATCAATTGAGCACCTGTTGTCGAAACTGTGAGAATGTTTCGCATTCACCTTTACCAAATGTCAAAGAACAAAAAAGAGCAAAATTCTGCTTAAGTGCAGGTCGGAGTTATGAAACTTGATTACTGACCTCACTCCGCTTCAAAATGCTAATCATTGTATGAAAGTTATATGAATAGCCAATCATGCTTGAAAATACATAAATTTAACCTTTGACCCTGAATTCTGACCTTAACCTACATTAGACCTTGCCTTTGAATCTAGGCACCTGGTTCTTGTGCGTCACACCCCGTCTCATCATGCTGATGAATTATATCTAGTGATTTGAAAACCCATCCATGCTGAACATAGTCATGCTCTAGTTATACACTCTTCCGCCCAGTGGTATAATAGTGACCAGCCAGTAGAAATGTAGACCTTTGTTTTGGTTTCATATACAATTTGTAGCGGCCTGGCTGGTCAATATTTTGCCATTAGACCCTCGGCGTTGTTTTTTAATTCTTTACTACAGCATTTATGTGGTAGCCGTACCTTATATAATCTCCACCTACAGAGTCACTAACTTGGACCAAAACGGTACATACTATTTTGACATTTACCAATATTGTCATTATCGCTAAAAAAGACAAATAAAAAAGGGCGCTATCATACGTCGCGCAAAAAAAGATGATCTTAAAGTTTAAATACACCAATATAAGATATAATAAACACATGTTTTTGACTTAAAACTAGTTTGTTAATTGGCTTATAATACAACTCAAAATGTAATTGTGTTCTTAAGAGGAACAGTTACTATCAAAAATTCATCCCGCAATTCATCCAGAAACAGAAGCTAGGAAACTTAGACATAGTAACGGGGACCCGGTATTCAGGAAATGGCGGGGTGTTCGGATGGGACTTCAAACGCAAGCTGTTCAGCAGAGGGGCAAACTTTCTAACACAGGTTTTATTACGTCCCAGTTGTTCGGACCTGACGGGAAGTTTCAGACTGTACAAGAAGGCAGTGCTTGAGAAGTTGGTGAACTCGTGCGTGTCGAAGGGTTACGTGTTTCAGATGGAGATGATAGTGAGGGCGCGGCAGTTTGGGTTCACGCTTGGCTAGGTGACAATTTCCTTTGTCGATCGGGTTTATGGCGAGTCCAAGCTGGGAGGAAGTGAAATCGTTCAGTTTGCTAAAGGACTCTTGCATTTGTTTGCAACGACCTGAATGTGGGATTTAATATTTATGTCTTATGATTTTGGTGAAGACGTTCAGTGAATCTTTGGTACAATCTATACATTAGCTAGGTGGGGGCTAAGAAATCTGCATTTGATGCCATTTTTTTAATTTGTCAAGGAAACGTGAAATTTATATTATTCATTTCCAGCTAAAGATATGCAAGTAAATAAATAAAAACAGCTTACATATTATGAAGAATCTTTGTAGCCCTTTACACATATTTACAGCCAAACAAAAATAAGCTACGTTTTGGGAAAACTGGGCTTAATGCAAGTGTTAACAGTGTTGTCCCTGATTTGCCTGTGTGCACATGCATTAAGCCCCGTTTTCCCAGAGTGAGGCTCATACATAAGTTGTCACTGACTATTTAGGCTACTCATAGCACTCAGAGACAGCAATAGAATAAGTTTCACAATATATTGTACATGTATCACATATCAGGGTTTCCCCCCTAGAAATGTGAGGCCATGTCAGGCTGCAACAAAGTGGGCTTTTGAGGGTTGTCCCACACCATTGTTGTAGAAAATGTTACATTTTAAGAACATGATTCATGTGTTTGCCACAGTTTGGGATACACTTATAGGTGTTTATAAACTATTTTGAGTCATGTTTTCGTGAAACAAAATATGGGCAATTAATGCATGCTTAATATCATGGAAAAGTCCCCAAATGAATACATTCAATGCTTCATACATAAAATTCACTTTCTAATCATAGAAATGTTAAAATATCCTGTGTCTGTTACTACACTTTGCAAATTACAATTATTTTAATCAATACTGTTATGTTGCGGTTGTTTTTAAAAAAAAATGTTATCAGATTTTCAAGTTTAAAAGATGAGCTGAAAGTGAATGTAACTTAAGTCAATTAAACCTTTATTTTATGTAAATGTAAATTAATAAACTTTATAAGTTTTATTTAAAAAGTTTCAGAAAAAATATAGTAGGTATAAATATATAAATATAAGAAATTAAAAATAAAGTTGTGCAAATGAAATTAAAATCAGGAATGTAGCCTCGTTTGTGGTCTTAAGTGGATTCTGTTGAAACCTTATAATGGGAATTAAATGGATTAGCAATGGCACTCAAAACTCATTTGATTGATGACTAGCAAGCCTTATGTGTTGAAAACATACTATAGGTCTACTTACACTCATTGATATTTAGGACATGCGGATTAAGACGCCAGGTAATTTATGGATGTGGCCAGTCCACCCCTGATTGAGTAGAGATGTCGGCAGTGACATGCCATATTGGACTGGTTGAAACCCTGCATTTATGTCACCAGTTTTAATTTTCTAAATATTCAGTGGAGTTTGCAATAACAGGTGTTTATTTATTGATATCAAATTGGGAACAGCTGTTAAAAATTGTGATACAAATAATTGTGTGTGTAAATGTCACTTTTTCATTTTTTTAGAGTTTGAAAATGGTTCTGGTCTGTTGAAAAACGTGGCCGTGAGGGGGCGGGGCAGTTTTCCTTATGTGGCTATAGTGAAACCTTGCCAACAGTCTAGAAGTGACAATTACAGTCCAATCTTAACAAAACTTTGATAAGATCATTTTCTTCAATAATATCTTGGCTGAATTTGGAAAATGGTTTTGGTTCCTTAAAAAACATGGCTGCCATGGGGTGGGACAGTTTTCAATAGATGGCTATAGTCAAACCTTGTTAGCGCTCTAATGGCCACCTTTATTGGCCAATCTTCATGAACTTGGTCTGGACTTTTGTCCCAATGAAATCTTGGCTGAGGTTGAAACTGGGTTATGTGAGCACAAAAAATAGGTAACTAGGTCAAATTTTAACACCATCTTTATACTCTAGTAGTCACTTTCTTTGTCAAATATTCTTGAACCGCGGTCAGAACATAATTTTGTTCTTATGATATCTCGGCCGAGTTCAAAATTACATTATATACAATTGGCCAAAAAATGTAAATATGATGGTTTATGAAGTACTTTTATTATTTTGAACTCCACCTTGTCAGAATACTTAAGTTCCTTAGGGTTTCAGTTGAGCACCTTAGGGTACATTGCCCCATTGTGAAAATTCTTCCTTGAAGATGTTTGAGCGTTAGCGTGAGCGTGCAAATGTTAAAGTTTTCGTACCACCCCAAATATTTCCTATGTCCCCTGACATATTGCTTTAATATTTTGCGTTCTTCTTTAACAACATGACCCCAACCTGTAAACAAGAGCAGACAACTGTATCAAGCATTTTTTAAAAGAATTATGGCCCTTTTTTCACTTAGAATATGCATATTATTAATGTTAAAGTTTGCTTACCACCCCAAATATTATCTATGTCCCTTGACATATTGCTTTAATATTTTGCATACTTCTTTACCAACATGACCCCAATCTATAAACAAAAGCAGACAACTGTATCAAGCATTTTGTAAGAATTATGGCCCTTTTTTTGCACTTAGAATATGCATATTATTGATAAATCTATGTTAAAGTTTGCGTACCACTTCAAATATTGTCAATGTCCCTTGACATATTGCCTTCATATTTTGCAAACTTCTTTACCAACATGACCCCAATCTTTAAACAAGAGCAGACAACTGTATCAAGCATTTTGTAAGAATTTTGGCCCTTTTTTGTCTAAGTAACTTAATATTTTTTTTAAATTTTGTGTTTAGATCCACTTGAATTGTAAAGTATCAAAACTATTGCTTTCAAACTTCAAATATTTTCTTACTATCATGAGGGCACTGTACCTGCCAAGTTCAATTTGACCTTGACCTTTGAATGACCTTGACTCTCAAGGTCAAGAGTAGATTTTAGTTAAATTGCCATAACTTCTTTATTTATGACTAGATTTGATTAATACTTTGACAAAACAACACTTACCTGAATACCACAATGGATTCCACCCAAACAATACCCCACGTCCCAACCCAAAATCCCTGCCCCCCCCCCAAAAAAAAAAATAATTTTATTTTCCTGTTTTTATTTTTGAAAGATCATCTTATAAATGACAGCACCCCACATTATACCCCACTCTCAACCAACCCCCCACCCCCCCTACACCCCCAAATTTTTTTATTATTTTTTTTCCTTTTTTTATTTTTGAAAGATCGTCTAATAAATGACCACACCCCACATTAAACCCACCTCTCAACCCCCCACCCCCCACCAACCCAAAAAGAATATTTTTTTCTTTGAAACATGGTTAAAAAAAACAACAAATATTTTTTACTTTATTTGTGAAGGACCGCCCAAATTTCCCACCCAAGCTATTGCTATCAAACTTGAAATAAAATCTTATTAGTTTGTTTTATGTCTTTACAAATGTTCAATAGATTGTGGAAAATATACCTGAACTATTACCTTGACCTTATTGAATAATTTGAACAATAACCCCATGATGGCTTATGTTATACTGTCAAGCACTCGAATAGTCGAGCGCGCTGTCCTCTGACAGCTCTTGTTTTTTTACCAGTGAACGATAAGGTCTCATTGGCCACCGTGCACTGATGTATTTGTATTAAAATCAATAATAATAATAATAATAATAATAATAATAATTATTATATTAAATCTTCGGCGAAAACCCAAGCAGTGATGTGGTAAATTTGACCTACTTTGGTTCAAAATTAATATATTTCCACCTGAAAGGTCACAGGGGCAGGTCAGCACATAAGGAAGTCGTGAAGAAGCAGCGATGACCTGTAAATAAACTCTGACATTCACACACACACAAATTGGTCACTTCTCCTGCCGATGCGAGCAAGACAACATCTGAAGAAAGGGTTCGGTACTTTAAAGAACATTTCTCTGGCGCATTTAAGTAAATACGTTGACTTCAAACGGTGCTGCCCGGGCTGCAGCGTTCCTGTTGCAAGTTTAGAGGGTCTTCAGAGGGTTAGTGTCAACGGAAGTCGTACTAGGTGGTTGACGTTTCACCTAGGGCCTTGGGGTGACGAATAGCTAAAGCTCCATTGAAGGCAACGGTCCCCTGTTTGTCGCACTGTAAATATTTGAGGCGACTCAATTACTCTTCAGTTTCCAATCATAAGGCAGGTAGCTTGAGAAATCAAAGCCCTAAAGGCACTGAATTTGTTCGCTGTTGTATAATCTTAGACGCAACTCAGTTTTCAAAATTATGATATAGCTTTTTATAGCGCAAGTTTGAAATGACCACAACCCATTCAAATGTATAAAGAGTGTGTCTTAAAGCACAGGTCAAGATGTGTGTTTTTTTTCAAATCATTGATACAGCTAAGCAGTGTGCACAGGCTAATCTTATTTGACATGCATTAAGCCCCGTTTTCCCTGAAAGCAGCCGGTATGTACAGATTTCAATGATAAACACTAGACTGGCCAACGTTGTCTTACAAGCTGTTAAATACACACTATGTAGTGTACAAGTGAGAACAGGCAGATGAGGTGGTTAGAGCAAACGCTTTAAGCATTTGTCGTCTGCTAAATTTTTCTGCAGTTATCCACACAGGCAGTCATGGGTTACGGTTCCTACCGTAGCTAATCCATACTGATTTGCAGAATTGCGTCTGCATTATTTGTGAGCTTTGCTCACAAATAAAAAAAGTTATTCATCATTGATATTTGTAATTGGCCTTCCGAGGGTTTCGGAAGGCACATCGTCATTGTGAGGCCTCGCACATAGCGCTCGGTGGCGGCCTCAGGAAGTAGGCCGGCTCGCGTTACAGTCAGAATGTTTATCTCTGTGATTGATTCGTATAATTGTAAAATGGTATGTGTTTCTTTTCCAAACTGTAAATTTATTTTTATCAATATACAATGTTTAATATAAAACCAAGCGTTCACATGGAAAGAACTTGTAATTTTTCATAATCAAGAAAGGTTATACATAAAAAGCGTTATATTCATAGAAGAGAGCAATGTGTAATAAACACTCAAGTAGTTTCATTATACATAAAGGCACTTGTAATCTATACTAATAACAGGAAACAGATGTATCCGGCAATATAAAGGGTTTTTACGATGTATACTCTTGAACGTTATGGCTCACTCCCGCGGAACTACGTTACAATGAGAGGTGCTTCTGTACGACAACGCGATACGGCGTCATAACTACAACGGTTACGGCGTCTTTCCAAAGTTTGTTGACGATACGGAACGTTATTAAAATAAATGATAATAACGGTAATTTTGAATAGTTTTTGTATGTGTAAGCCAATTTTTATTTAAATACAGATATTGTGTTCCTCTTTCACAGCTTGCCATGCAATTTATACCTTGTTATCGATAAAATGGAAGTTTAACAGACCTGTATAGACAACTCATAAAATCATTGGAATATAATGCAAAGTCTTACATGAAACAGAAGAAAATGCAAACAAACGAAAGCAAGAACGAAAATTGAATCAATCTTATCAAGATCTGTCTCAAAATTAACTGCATGTAAGTGTAACGAGATACACTTTGATGAATTAATATGTTACGGCGTCTTATAGAGAGTGTTACATTGCATTTACTACAACATGTTTAAGGTTACGGTATAGTATCGACGGGTACTAGAGGTTTCGGTAAATAACAAATTCGGTAAATTGTATTTATATAGTAAATGTTGTGGAGGGTTCGGTAAAATGGATCTTTACAGACGTATACCTACAATGAGGTGTTAATGCCACCTATTATTGTCTTACATTAGGGGCATATATTTGCAAACTGGTGATTAATTTATTAGTGTGAGCGTTAACTCACGCTAATGTTACAGAGCACATTTTGCAAATCAGTATGCGCTTAAAGACAACCACTGCCTGTTGCAGAAGTCAGCAGTGGTTGTTTACAGGGTCTTTGGTGTATATGACTAATAGTGTTTAAAAGCTTTTAAGACCACGTTGGCCAGTCAAGTGTTTATCATTGAAATATGTACATATTGGCTGCTTTCAGGGAAAACGGGACTTAATGCATGTCAAATAAGATTAGCCTGTGCACACTGATTAGCATGTGCAATGCGCACAAGCTTATCAAGGACGACGTTTCTTATTTTATATTGTTTTTCGTTTAATGAGAGTCTCTGGTACTGGGATGAAAATTAATGCATATGCATTAAGCCTTGTTTTCCCAAAATGAAGCTTAAATTATATTTTTTATTAATGATTTAAAAAAACACATCTGGACCTGTGCTTTAAGACACACTTTTTATAAATTTGAATGGGTTGTGTTTATTTAAAACTTGCAAAATAAAAAGCTATAACATTTTTGAAACTGAGTTGCGTCTAAACTTATACAACAGCGAACACCTACAGTGCCTTCAGCGCTTTGATTTATTAATGCAATGCCTACAGTAAAGAATATAGGGGCATGAATGAGCTACCACTGAAATTTTTAAAAAGAATAGTTTAGGTACCAACCCAAAAAATGTAGATTGCATTTAAAATGTAACTTTATTGAAAGTAAATTTACGATTTAAATAGATCAATACTAAAATTTTTACAGATTTGGTGCATTTATTTAAGAAAAATAATAGTAATAATAAATGTTGATTTAAAGACTGAATTTATAGAAGATCTTCAATTTAGATTAATGCTTTTAACAAATGTCCAAAGTCTCGTAAAATATTCTAGTACTAATTTATTATAAAAAAACATAAACAAATATTAATGAATTTGCGATTCTAAGATTAATTCAGTCTTTAGTTAAACATTTTTACTATTATTTTATCTAAAAATAAATGCACCAAATCTTTAAACATTGTATTACTGATTAATTAAAAAAACGCCACAAAGAAATACAAATAAATATTACCCAAATGAAGTCTTGCTTTTAAATGACCTTAATATTTTATTGAATTCCCCACTTTCGATGTGTGAAATGTTTTTTACATTTCTGTTAAATTCTTTACAGTAATTGAGGTAATTAGTATATGTTGTTTTTGCAATCAATGACGACCTCCATACTCACGTCCAAAATGCTAATATTGTGTAACGAAGTCTCCATGGCTGTATATTTTACTTCATGCAGGCGCTGTAACGCTGTCAAGACAGACAGCCAGACATGTCTTAGTCGTAAGAGAAGATACCGTAACATGTACACGGAGTTGACATGCTACAACTTTTTTTTCAAAATCGGATAGAAATCACCAATAATAGTATACACATGGGCATCACATGTTTGTAAAAGAGTGAACCTGATACAAATCATTGAAAATAATCATCGTGACAGAAACTGCAAGCCAGAAACAACGAATTTATTGGATTTTCTATGTTTTGAACTTGAACTTCTTTCTTTTATCATGATTTAACGCTAGAAAATGTCTCGATAGCTTAGGTAGCGAGTAAAGAAACAATAATAAATGCAATATCCCGTTTTTCGTGTAAGTTTAAACAAAGAATTTACCTCTGTAAACGCGTGTGTATGTCTATAACTGTCAAGACGCTGTAACCGTTGTAGTTATGACGCCGTATCGCGTTGTAACGTAGTTCAGCGGTAGTGAGCGAAGATTAAATCGTTCAGTTAAACGTCCGGATGCTGTCAAGAACGGTGCATTATGTTAGGGCGCGTTTTCCAACTGGAGACCGTCGCAGGGGTAATTGATAATTCAATGCGCCATTGGTTTTTACTCTGTTCCCACAGGATTGTGACTCGAATTTGGAGACGAAATTCCTTCCTGACTGAGGTAAATTTATGGGGAAGAATTAAGGAATTAATTTGTTTATTAATTCTTGTACGTTTTTCTTATTCTATTGTGTTACCTTTCTTTCGTATTCCTGATATTTCGTTTGTTTGTGAACATATCTTATTAGTCCCCTACCGGTTTCACCGGAGGGGACTTATGGTTTTGTATCCGTCAGTCCGTCAGTCCGTCACACTTTTCTGGATCCTGCGATAACTCTTAACGTTCTTAATATTTTTTTCATGAAACTTGGAATATGGATAGATGGCAATATGGATATTATGCACGTCATTTAATTTTGTTCCTACGTCAAAAATTGTGGTTGCTATGGCATGAAATAGACTAGAAATACTGCTAAAATGGTGTTTTTTCTGGATCCTGCGATAACTCTAAAAGTTCTTAATATTTTTTCATGAAACTTGGAATATGGATAGATGGCAATATGGACATTATGCACGTCATACCATTTTGTTCCTACATCAAAAATTGTGGTTGCTATGGCAACAAATAGACTAGAAATACTGCTGAAAATGGTGTTTTTTTTCTGGATCCTGCGATAACTCTAAAAGTTCTTAATATTTGTTCATGAAACTTGGAATATGTATAGATGGCAATATGGACATTATGCCCGTCATTTAATTTTGTTCCTACGTCAAAAATTCTGGTTGCTATGGCAACAAATAGACTACAAATATTGCTGAAAATGATGGTTTTCTGGATCCTGCGATAACTTTAAAAGTTCTTAATATTTTTTCATGTAACTTGGAACATGGATAGATGGCAATATGGACATTATGCACGTCATTTCATTTTGTTCCTACGTCTAAAATTATGGTTGCTATGGCAACAAATAGACTAGAAATATTGTTGAAAATGGTGTTTTTCTGGATCCTGCGATAACTTTAAAAGTTCTTTATATTTTTTTCATGAAACTTGGAACATGGATAGATGGCAATATGAACATTATGCACGTCATTTTATTTTGTTCCTACGTCAAAAATTCTGGTTGCTATGGCAACAAATAAAAAAATATTCTGACAATGGTGGAATTTCTGACAATGGTGGAGCCGGTAGGGGACTTTTATTGCTTGGCAATAGTCTTGTTTCTGTTTGTTTCGTGATTATCATATAATTTATATTACACATCGAGATGAACGGATTTGCAACTGCTTGTGTAATTGATCGTAAAATCAAATTTTACCAACTTTACAACCGTTTTATGAAAGTAAACTGCATGTACGCTGATTATCGACATTGTGGTCTTATTGACTTGCATGCGTGTTCTATAACTGTATAAACAGTATATAGTTCATTCTTCATAATGCAAATATCCCAACCCTCTATGAAAACGGCTTCTGTAAGCGTATAAATGCAATGTACTTTCAACCAATTTGCCTTCTTATTGCAGTAGTGAACTAATTTTTACATTTTATTTCAATATACATGTGTTGTTTGTGCTTTTGGCTTTGTTGCTAATACCAGAGACGTAGATAACACATGTTATCGACGTCTCTGCTTATACATATAGGCGATTTGCTATATCATGGATCTTTCTATGAAACGGTAATACGTACCAGATTGCAGGGAACCAATGAGAAGCAAAAATATAATGTACATGGGAGACAACTCTGGAACGGGGGTTGATTGTTTCCGAGATGTAGACTACTTGTCTTGATACAACAGTTTTTGAGGCGGGGCAGGTTTAACTGAAATTACATTCCGCAAAGCAAATATTTCGTTTATAATATTTACAAATTTGTTCAACTGAATCAGACATTTGGGGAAAACGAATTGACTAAATAACGTTATAAACAGGGCATAAGAAAGGGAGACCAAGGCCGTTTAGAGTCACAGCAAACTAATGTGTATTAAAAACCAGTGGATCATATGGGTCGTGTTCTGAGAAAAATGGGCATAATGCATGTGCGTAAAGTGTCGTCCCAGATTAGCCTGTGCAGTCCGCACAGGCTAACCAGGGACGACACTTATCGCTTTTATGGTATTTTTAGTCTCAAGGAAGTCTCTCCTTACCACAAATCAAGTTTAGGCGGAAAATGTCGTCCCTGATAAGCCTGTGCGGACTGCACAGGCTTATCTGGACGACACTTTACGCACATGCATTAAGCCCAGTTTTCTCAGAACGAGGCTCATATTAGTATTTGTACATAAGTAGTATAGAAACAAGAAAACCGCATCCATTTTGTTAGGTGCCTTAGGTGCGGTGTGGTGCCTGTGGTGCCTGTGGTGCCGGTGGTGCTCTGAGGTGCTCTGAGGTGCGGGTCAAGTCGATAGTGTCGCGGCCATTTTGTTTAGAGCGGGTCAAGTTGAGGTCAAGTCGATAGTCCAGGTGTAAGATGGTTTTCACTTGGTGCCTGTTATGCATATATTCGCTTAGGGATATGGTAATACATTGGTGTTTATTGTGTAATGAGCGTGAATTCACCTGCGAGATATGCGTGACTTATTAGAAGCGATTCCATATTATCGAAGCGTAATCGACTTGGCGCTTTTTTACGAACCCGATATAATTTTGAATGTATTTGAAAAGCGAGCGGTATTGAACCACAGGCGCTCAAAAGTTTTACATGATTTGGCGCTTTTTTATGCAAACCCTATATATGTTTGAATGTATTTGAAAAGCGAGAACTTATTTGGTATAGTTTTCTACAATGTTTGTCAATAGTGGACGGTTATAGAAAAAACAAGATCAAATCAGATTATAAGTTTTATTTTTTGAACCTTAGATAAATAGGCATATTGTACGTGTTAAGAATGCATGAGCATTCAAGCACATAGTATTAAACTAGCTACAAGCACATAGTATTAATCTAATCACATAAAGGTAATAGTGTGGATAATGACAAATATTCAACACTTTAAATATACCAAAAGAACTGTAAGCACATTACGTATTTGTGCTTTTTTGTGTGCAAACCCGATATATTTCTGTATGTATTTGAAGAGCGATCATTCCCAGTGCAATTTACACTCAATTGTAATATTTAGTAGCCGAGATACGATACTCTCTCTTATGTTAAATGACAATTGGAAATGTTCGAGTAAACTGTACCGAAACTTTTCTGTAGAAGTTAAATACAATCCAAAACTTTAGGTACCCGTTGTTTTCAAAAGTTGGCTTAGCATGAAAAATCTGGTATGCACATTAAATTATTTAGAATAATTAAAAATATGCATAATAATTGTTAATCATGTGTTAAGTCATGTACATCTGAATAGGAAACTTATTATATTAGTCTCAAAAGAGGATGGTAATGCCATTGATTACATTTCTCACAATCTGTAGACAATTTTAAATTTTGTGAACAAAACACTTTCTGGAATAAATAGAGATTCCACAATACTAATTTTATTGTTATTTTCGGATGAAAAGGTCATGATGGTAAATCACCATCACAGATACAGAACCATTTAGATAAACATTACCTGTATTATAATTATTGGGGGCTAAATGTGAACACTTTGAACACAAAGATGATGTTTTTTGTAAATACGGTAAAATCCGATCAATATTATGGTCACAACATCGAAATGGTCCATAATTTAAATTATCTTAACTCTGCCATTAATGACCATGTTACTTTCACTTTAAACCAATAACATCTGCTCAGGAAAGCCCTAAAGGCTATATTTAGTTTACTTTACGAATGTCAGCAGTATGATTTGAAGCCGAAATTAGTTCGTTTAGTTGTTTTATTCTTTTGTTAAGTCTGTTTTATGTTATGCCTCTAAAATATTGGAGTTTTAATAAATTACAAAATATCAAACGCATTTGTCCAATTTTTGGCAAAAGATTGTTTCCTATTAAGGTAAAAATATACAAACGTAATACTGCAATATATGTAGAGTTAGGCAGATAACCTTTATATGTAAATATATGTTTTTTCTAATATGAATATTCATTCTATTTAATATAATGTAAAGGAATCATTAAAACTTATAAAGTTCTGTATTGCCTTTTTTAAAATGAACTAGACATAAAGAATGATTTCTATGAAAGGATGTAATGAAACATATGCTGAAGCAATAAAGATAAACACAATTGATAATTAGCGGGTTAGTCCTTAAACTTGTAACAATGGCCCCAGTTTTAATTGTTTACCGGTCCCATTACAAATTTAAAGTCGATTGCTATGTTTGTATTAATTTTTATGAATATTTTTTTAAATTTATTCAATATGTGACGATTGTTCTGCTATTAAGCAATAAGTAAAATGCATATACATACTAGATTAAAACAGAATTGATGCGGTATATAAACACGCAAGAGGAAAATTATTTTTGTTTAATGGTTAAAACCTATTTTTATTCAGATATTTATGTTCATATTCATAGTTATTGTTATTAATTTAAAGCTGTTATATCCGATTAAATTTTAAGGCTGTAAGGGAGATAAGAATTCATAAAGTGTTAGCGAGATTTAACCTTATAAGATCTAAATGCAATTATTCGACAGTTACAGCAAGCGATGTTCACAGACAATTCTTCGAAAAAATTATAAAAACAAAGCCAAAATAAGAAGAGCGGATATGAGTTTATTGTTTTGATATATACATTCCCACCATGATTTGCATTGCAATATAATAATGCTTTCCTGAGTTCACTCGTGCAATCTTAACACTACTCCATTTATATGCCTAGAATGCAATAAGCTATCCAGTGATTAAAAATGTGAAAAGTTTTTTCTGTTCTGTTCTGTTCTGTTCTTTATTAAGGCATTATGTTTGAGCATTATGTAAGTTATGTGCCGATTTTTTTTTAAATTTAATTGTGAAACATATGATATTACTATGAAAATAACGAACTCTCAAACTTTATTTGTTAAAGCATTAAACGTGTATTTTTGACAAAGTCCCTTGTTTTCATAGCAATAAATGATGATGTTTTCATACAAGTACATTCTCTTGATAAAAAGCGAAATGAATGAAGGTGGTTGAAAATTTAGCAAACTGTAAAAATCACAAAACATTAATGAGGGTAGTCAAAAATTTCACCAACTGTTTAAATCACAAAACGATTTAAGAGACTTAAGGCCTGTGATGTACATCGATTATCGATGTTATTGTGTGTCTATTGATAGTTATTATTGCCGAGAGTTTTCTTTGTTTTGTTTGCGCTCACTGGTTTATAATCGATCTTTCATGTTAACTAACATACATGTGAGACAAAAACAATATGTTGTAATTGTAATTGCATTAAAAGAAATATTGCATTGTTTCGTTATATATTATAAATGTATTATTATCACTGTGATGTGAAATAAATTGCATAGTATCTGAGATAAAAGTAAAAAAACACACACGGTTAATTGGTTTTGTTTTGTTTTTGTAGTAGCCAACCTCTGAGGAAATTTAACTTGTACGTTTATTAAGTGTATCCCGAGGCTGCATTATGTGAGAACGACCTTCATGATTGACAAAATCAATGGTATATATTATAACGTAATTTTTCATGATTTCAGACGTAAATTTATTTTTCGAATGTATTTACAGGACGAGAATACGAACATGTGTGATTTATTCTGTTTGTTGTGAGGTCAGAGAGAAAAAAACAACAAGATAAAATCAGTTTTAAAATTGTATTGTTTGAGTCACGCATGAACAGAAACACAATATGGAACTAGTTGCGAGCACATAGTATTTAACTAATCACCAGAAGATGTATCTGTTGTTAAGTAGTGAGGACAATGACAATGTATGCAAGTATTTAGCACTTGAAATATAACAAACACGTGTGAGATCAATATTTGATCAACAATTATCATATTATAAATATCATAAGCAACTTATCGTGCGGTCTATTTTGATGAAAAATGCATGACTAGTTCACAACAATTGGACTTGAACAAACAAATATGAGATATATATTTGATAAACAATTATCACATAATTAATATCTAAACAATTATAACTGGTTTTGACAGTTTATATCAAATGAAGATGAAACAATTTTAGAACATTGATTTGATTTGATTTGTACAAGATAAAAGCGAATTTGAAAATACCTGAATGAAAAATGTTAAGCAAAAAGTTTTGAATAAAATGTTTAAATTTTTTAGTATAACTCATTAAAGCAAAATGATTTTACGAAAATAATTTTACATATGAAAATAATTTTAAGAATTTGAAAAGTAAAAAAGAAAAAAAGTTGAAAGGAAAATATTTTTAAGGTGTATGTTTTAGAAGAATGTTTTTGAAACCAAGTTTTAGAAATTTATTTACGAGTGAATTATTTTTTTTTTAGAAAAGAAATGTTTTAGGAAAATGTTTTTGAAAATAAGTTTAAGAACTTTTTTTTAAGAATGAAGTTTTATAAAAATGTTATGACTAAGAAATAGTTCTAAGGAAAAATATTTTTGAAACAGTAGTTTAAAAAAGAAAGTTGTAGAAAATTATTTAGACACTCAAACAAAAGTTGAAAAGAAAATATTTTAAGTTGAATGTTTTTTGTTTTGTTTTTTTTTAAATAAGTTAAAGAAATTTATTTAAGAGTGAAACGTTGTTTACAAAAACAATGTTAAAGAAATTTTATTTAAGAGTGATTTTTTTTTTTTAGAAATGTTATTGACAAATCTGTTATCAAAAAGATGTTAAAAGTATTTACAGAAGAAAAAAGAAAAGATTTGCAAAACAAAAACCAAACATCTAGAAAGCATTAACACAAAAGTTATTTAAGAGTGAAAAGTTTTATAAAAAATATTTGATAGGAAAAGTTTTGATGAAAAATATTTCCATGCAGTAGTTTATGAATAAAAGTTGTGAAAAGAATTTTTACAAAAAGTACATGCTTTTAAATTTTTATAATGGAAAACATTTAAGAAAACAGTTTTTTTCATAAGTTGAATTTGAAAAGTTAGGCAATTTTTTTTTTAAATATAACAAACTAGTTTTGAAAAAAAATAATTGAAGAAATAAATTTTAGAATGAAAATTTAATCAAACTTTTTTTTTGAAAATCAGATTAAGAAAAATATGCACAATATTTTTGAAATAAGAAAATGTTTTTGAAAATTTTAAATTTTGAAAAGTTAAAAAGAAAAAAGTTAAAATGAATTTATTTTAAGGTGAATGTTTTTGAAAAAAAGTTAAAGACTTTTATTTACGAGTGGATTTTTTTTAAGAAAAGCAATGTATGGAAAATATGTTTTGAAAATAAGTTTAAGAAATTTATTTCAGTGTGAAGTTTTTTTTAGAAATGTTATTAAAAAATCTTTTTTAGAAAAAAAGTTGCGTTGTGGAAAGTATTTTCAAAAAAAAAATTGAAAGGAAAACATTTTTTGAGGTGAAGCCATGTTTTAGGAGAAAGTTTTTGAAAATAAATTAAAGACATTTATTTCAGTGTGAATTTTTTTAAAGAAATGTTATTAAAAAATCTTTTTTTAGAAAAAAAGTTGCGTTTCGGAAAGTATTTTCACAAAAAAAAAAGTTGAAAGGAAAATATTTCTGAGGTAAAGCCATGTTTTAGGAGAAAGTTTTTGAAAATAAGTTAAAGAAATTTATTTAATAATAAAATCTTATTGAAAAATATTTAAGAATAAAAGTTGTGAAAAGGATTTACAGAAAAGGAAGGTGCTTTAAAATTTTGATATTTAAAAAATCTAAGAAAAAAGTTTAAACATTTTATTTTTAATAAGTTAAATTTGAAAAGTTATACACACCTTTTTTTTAAGTATAAGAAACTCTTTTTGAAAATAAGATTAAGAAATAACTTTAGAATGAAAAGTTAATCAAACTTTTTTTTTTGAAAATTATATTAAGAAATAAATTTAAATGAAATCACTATGCAAAATATTTTTGATATAAGGAAATATTTTTGAAAATGCAATTTATCAGCACTAGTTTAAAAATGAACAGTTGTACATCTTAGAAAGAAAAATATGTTTTGTTAAGATGAAATTCATCTTTAAAATGTTAATTTTTTTATAAAATATAATGAAATTTTTTAATACAAGTTGTTTGAAGAATTTACAAAAAAACGTGTTATTTTTTAAAAGAAAAACATTTAAGAAAGAAAAAAACATAAATTTATCAGAAAAGGGTTTTAGAAATAATTTTAAACTATCAAAGAGACGTGTTTAAACATATCCCGAAGCAATAAAGATAAACGTATGATAATGTAATTTCAATAAACACAATTGGTCATTAGCGGGTTTCGTTTACTATATGACGTTGTACAGATAAATGGCGCAGTTTTATACCAAAATATTGAATTTCTGATGTTATCTTAACAATAAATAGAATCCATTGTTTCAAATATCGTAAACAATCCACGAGTTCAATCCGATGTTATTTTAACACCTGGCCCGGCTCGCTGCTAATAAGGAATATGGTTGTTTTACAAACACTATCTGCTTAACTTTTAACTCACTTTTGGTATAATTTTTAACAAATGGTCTTGATTTTGATTCATTTTTATCTCGTTTTTTACGAATTTCAATTATATTTTTATCATTTTCACTTGTTGTTTTGCGTTTTTGACTAATGTCATCAGCTTTTTGTCGTCTGTGAACACAATTTACACCGTTTTTTTCTGTCGTGTTTGATCAGTTTTACTAGTATTTTGCATAAAATTGTAAGTTTTAGCTAATAAAATTTCCTTTCCTTTGGTGTACACTTTATGTTTCTACCTTAATTTATTCATCAGTTATAGTCATGTAAAGTTAATCGTTGTGTGTTTTACTGGGTTTCAATGCAAATCTATCTCTTTCCAGCTCCTAAACTTTGAGAAATTGGTGTTTTACATCAAATACATATAATTATGTTTGTGAATATTCAGGGTGTCTTCTTATTTTCCAAACTGTATTTTTTCCTTCTTGAAGGATATTACTTTTTTTTTTTAATTTTGTAGGCAAGTCTATAAATTCATGTAAATACTTATAACATTAGATTAATCTTACAATACTTGGAATTTCCATAACATTTGAATTTACCAAATGATTTATTAATATTTATATGTACCGGTAAATATTTGTGGTTATTCGACTAAATATTTGTTGTTGCTTTTTTGTTTGCATTTGTGTTTGTCCCTAAAGCGATCTATATTGTTTTTACCATATTAAAGTTAGATAAAACATAAAAAGTAAAGACAATGTCATAGTGAATATCAATATTTATTGCTAATACTTAACAAACCACATAATAAATTTTCACATTAAAAGCCAAAAAAAGATCTTACTTTCTTTAAGCAAATCTACTGGAATGCATTTTGTGCAAAATGCACCAGATACATGTAATTATGCTGTTTAGTGTAACTTAATTATTACACATGTTCACATTCATCGATTCTGTTACTCAGTTGGCCTGGTGTTTGGTTTCATTTAAATGCATATATAAAATATATATACATCAACCTATTCAAAGAAGCGTTTTCCGAAAATATATTTATACTTATATGTAAAATGGGCGAAATAATTTTTCAATGAAAATAAACAAGTTTGTTTTAGATATTATACACATGAGGTTTTAAACAAATTGATTCTTATTACAGTTAGATTTCTATACGTTTTAATCAATTATTCTTGCGTATTAGTGGACGTAATTTCAACTAATTATTAAGAATTAAAATACTTTCGTTTATTCTGTAATTTCGTTCTGCTATATGACCTACTTTGCTATTTATAATATGTTTACGAACAAATGATTTTAACGGTTGACACATGCTTATAAAAACATCGGGAGTAAATTTTGGCCTTTGTTCTGAAGTCGCATATCGCCGAATAACTTTTATTTAATTGTAATTAAAATGCAAGGCGTGCTGATAAGAATTAAACCCACTGATTGCAATCAGGGACATATTCAAACAAAGGGATGCGCAACCTCGCGATATCCCGTTACAGCACGCGAAATAAACCGGTGCGCGAGATTTGATAATCTCGATCGATTGTTCCCTGTGTAGCGATAATGCGGCTATACGATATCGATTGCGAGGGATTTCGCTTATTAAGCGGGTTACGTTTTTTTCGTATGCAAATTATATTATGTTAAATAAACAAGTACCTATTATTGTACGGTAAAAATCTGTTGTTTTAATAGGTTGATGTATGGGAGGCGGAAAACTACAACGGGCGAGGCATGGTATAGGGGTGATAACCCCAAAAAAGGGTTATGGTAAGGGTTAGGGGTCGGGTTAGGGTTAGGGTTGGGTTTAGGCTAACCCAAACCCTTACCCGACCCCTAACACTAACCCTAACCCTAACCATAACCCTCTAACCCCCCCCCTTGCGCAATACCATACCATGCCTCGCCCGTTGATGTATATATTTTTATATATGCATTTAAATGAAACCAAACACCAGTCCAACTGATTAACAGAATCGATGAATGTGAACATGTGTAATAATTAAGTTACACTAAACAGCATAATTACATGTATCTGGTGCATTTTGCACAAAAGGGATTCCAGTAGATTTGCTTAAAGATAGTAAGATCTTGTTTTGGCTTTTACAGTGAAAATTTATTATGTGGTTTGTTTAGTATTAGCAATAAATATTGATATTCACTATGCTATTGTCTTTACTTTTTTATGTTTTATCTAACGTTAATATTGTAAAAACAAAATATATGTATTTGATGTAAAACACCAATTTCTCAAAGTTTAGGAGCTGGAAAGAGATAGATTTGCATTGAAACCCAGTAAAACACACAACGATTAACTTTACATGACTATAACTGATGAATAAATTAAGGTAGAAACATAAAGTGTACACCAAAGGAAAGGAAATTTTATTAGCTAAAACTTACAATTTTATGCAAAATACTAGTAAAACTGATCAAACACGACAGAAAAAACGGTGTAAATTGTGTTCACAGACGACAAAAAGCTGATGACATTAGTCAAAAACGCAAAACAACAAGTAAAAATGATGAAAATATAATTGAAATTCGTAGAAAACGAGATAAAAATGAATCAAAGACCATTTGTTAATCAAAGCGCTGAAGGCACTGAAGTTATTCGCTGTTGTCGTCCTTGATAGCTTGTGTGTATTGCACAGGCTAATAAGTGTACACAGGCTAATCTTATTTGACATGCATTAAGCCCCGTTTTCCCTGAAAGCACCCAATATGTACAGATTTCAATGATAAACACTAGACTGGTCAATGTCGTCTTACAAGCTGGTATATACACTCGCTGCAGAAGTAGAGTAGAAGCATTTGTCGTCTGCAGTGCAGACAGGCGATGTAATCCTTCCTAGCATAGTGAGTTGCGGTTCTTACCGTACTTAAGGTAGAGGGAGTGTAGTGCACATGTGTTAGGATCTATCTCATCTTGGTATTTTCTGATTGTGTTGTCAATAAGAGTATCTTTTGTGCAATATCAAAAAAATCTAACCACAGATTAAGACATAATTTAAATTTTAGTAAACCTACCCCCCTTCTCGGATTTCTACAAAATTAAATTATGGGGTATGAAAACAAAAATAAGAGCAAAATCATTAAAAGTCAATTTATTTTATCAGGAAATCCTTTTCTGTATACCATAATGATATATCGACAAAATATATTAAAAAATTCAACATATGTGTTGTTATTTTTTATATACATCACATAATTTTATAATGTGAAGATTCTTTTTTGATAAATTTTACGTAATACATGGAAATGTACAACTTTTATATCTGAAAAAAGGACAACAAATTATCATTGCCCACTAATATACTTGACTTAAAAAGTATCAGTAAACATTAGTTGTCAAAAATATATTGTGTATGGCAATGTTGACNTTATATGGAATATTTTGTAATCACTTTTTTAAATGAAAGTGTGTTGGGGCACTAAAATTTCTCTCACAGTATTAATATTGCATCTATGCTTAACAAATTGAAGAAATTATATGGTATGTTTCCAGGTGTATTTTCAAAGGAAAAGGAGATAACTATGGCAATGTAAAGAAATGAAAATTAAAAAAATGAGGCACACACGTGCCCATTTCATATGTTTACTTTCTATACGGTCAAAATAAAAGACCTTAATCCATTCAATAGGCCTACTTACTTTAAGGATATTGTTTACAACAAAATACACTATAAAGAGCTGTAGAATATTCTTATTCTAAAGTAAACAAAGACCATAACTCTGTAAAGAAAATCGACGAAAATAGCCAAAACAACCAATTATCACTAGTTTTTTTAAAACAATTGTAATGTATTAGAAAAAAGGTTTTGTAATGCTTTCATATATCTAACAACAAATCAGCACTCTACAAGAAATTTGTTGGCTCCAAGGGCTGCAACTCTGTAGAAATTTCAAGAAAAAAATATAAATTTGTATGCATTGAACAACTATGTGCTTGATAGCACTACTTATTACAAATCACACATAATTAAACAGCTGGGTTTACTTTCACACACTTTTAAGTGATAAAGAAAGCTGCAAGCTTTGGCAGAACTTTGTTGAGTACTTTCTTCATACTAGTAACTCGCGGTTGACCATTAGAGTTTTTCATAGTGAAGATGTCTCGGAGGCAATCTTCTCCTGACCTGCATCTTTTGCAGACTCTTTGGCGACAGCTTCAATGAATTCCCCAGCCCGGTTTTCCATCAGTTTGAGATTCTCTGAATAGACTTCTTTCATGTCCAGGGCTGACAGGAAATTGTTGACCTTTACAGCACCACCCAATCCATCAATCATTGCTGTAAATGTAAGAAAATACACTGAAAAGTACCTTTCATGTATTGCACCAAAATTTAACAACCCATCAACATAACAGCTCAGACAAAACGGTTCGAAATTCTGGACAGTACAGACTATATCTTTGATTGAATTAACAGTCAGTCAAAAGACAGAATAGCAACGGTACAATAGCAATCTTCTTAATATATTGTATAAAACCACTTGGCAGTTGCCAAAATAGTTATTTTTAATGTTCATATTAAAAAGTCATTTTTTCAACTTGCGCAGCTACAATTACTTGCAAAATTACACTCGTACTCCAAACAGATGTTATAAAAGCAATTTCCATAAATGCAAAATTCATACAAACTTCTTACCTATCCCAAGCTTTGTATTGACTGCAAAANGCTTACGTTTAATTCATTCGTGTTATTCAGTATTGCATTTTGAAAGAATCTTCAAATAATTAAATAATTATTTAATTTTGTAATGGTTATGCCACTTATTGTATAATTATTTGCTTGATTATAAATGCTTGCAATTTAAACATATGTTCCCCTCCCCTATTTACTTGATATATTTTTAGAAGGAATAACAACATTTATGTATTGTCATCTTCACAATTTATAAATATATAACGTAATTCACAGTTTGTTTCAAACATGTGAACAATAACTATACTTTGCGGGAACATGAGGACGACAGTGTATGTCTGTATCTTTATGAATTTAATAAAATGATTAGATGTTTAGAATCACATAAGGGGGTTGACCATTATGAAAACCTAAGAATCATTATGATTCACTTATTTGCAAACATAGGTTTTTTATGTCCTCCTATGAGATTAACATAACTACATTATGAGTACATTTTGGCTTTTTACATTACCCTGACACTAACTGTTACACAATAGCCTTAATATTACAATTTAACAATACATTTTAAATCACAAATTAACACAGAAAAAAGGACAAACGCTATGAAACCTTATGTGAACACTTAAAAATATCATTCACAATAAGTCACATAACATATAATTATTATTCCTATTATAGAATTTAATGTTTTTTTACATAATCAGGCAGGCTGCTTTTCTAAGTTGCTATTCAACTACTCGAATGTTAATTTTTCATTTGAATTAACGTACATGTGCTGTATAACTCTTTAAAGTGGTGTTAAACACATACTTAGTGCATGTATGTTTGTATGTATTTTTCAAGATATTTTCCTTTTTCAGCGATGATCAGACACGTCATATAACGCTGTAGCCAAAACGCTCATTCAAAATTATTATCAACTGACTTCATGAAGTCTATTAACACTTTTTGGTTTACTTTAATAGTAAAATAAGCTTTATAATGTGATTCTCAGAAAATAGAGTATACACTTTTAACGATGTTGCTTGCTGTTGTTATGATACTTATTTAACATGTACACATACAAATCGGCATACACATTAAATTTTATTATAATAAAATAATATTAATTATATAACTTCGATTTGTGTTCGAAATTAAAAACGTATATACAATGAACCAAGTATCATATCAATACGTTTTTTTTTCTGAATTTGGTCAATTGGCTCGTTTTCTCTATTGTTCTATTTTTGATACAAGTAAAGTTTCATTTATGGAGAGAGAACACGTTTCGGATTTGTTTTTAAATA
>VMBQ01008746.1:8554-37134 GCA_007657795.1 Dreissena rostriformis
GTTCAGTATCAATTTGAAGTGAATCCGTGTAGAAATGAAGAAATTATAGTAAAAGGCAATTTTGGGTGGGTGTGGCCTATGTGGGCGGGGCGCCCCAGGGTTGGGAATGGGGTCATGCATGGTTGAGATTGACCGTATTGTCATAAGAAAGGTCCAGTATCAATTTGAAGTGAATCGGTGTAGAAATAAAGAAGTTAATGTAAAATAACATTAAAAAATGAGTGAAAATCTCTGACCCGGCCCCAACCCTACCCCCATAACTTTTGACCCAGGGTTCAGATCAAAATTCCGAATAGTGCAGGGTCGCACATATGCTCATAGCTACCATGTGTGTAAGTTTCAAGGTTCTACTGCTTATAGTGTAGGAGGAGATAGTGGCCAGAACGGACGGACAGACAGACGGATGGCAGAGATAACCACAATATCCCCACCTTTTTTTCAAAAAGCGTGGGGATAATTAAGATTGATAATAATAATACTGATCTGTAAATACTGTTACACAGAGTGCTCTATTGACATGAAGATTCACAATTATGAAAAAAATACCCATTACACTGGTAACTAGCTCTGATAATGCAATATTTTTTCCATTTATGTATTTTTCAGTTGTATTGCATTAATCACATACTTAACCCTTTGCATGCTGGGAAATTTGTCGTATGCTAAAATGTAGTCAGCTGAATTGCTAAAATTAGCATTTTCTTCGATTTTTTTTTCAAAGAATACTATCAGAATAGCAAACAGTTTGGATCCTCATGAGACGCCATGTTCTGTGGCGTCTCATCTGGATCCAAACTGTTTGCAAAGGCCTTCAAAATTCTGTTCCAGCACTGAAAGAGTTAATTCTGGAAAACACAAGCCAGTTGGGCCATTTCAGAAATTCAGTTTCAAGTTTTTGCCATACTTGAATTATACCCATCGTACCTAAATCATAACATAGACCCATCCCTATGTAACTTGATCATTAACAATATGCCCCTTGACCATAACTTAGACCCTAATTTCCCTTGACCATTTACAATAAGCCCCTTGATGATAACTTAGACCAAAAGGTCCCTTGATGATAACTTACATCCCTTTATCTCTTGAC
Source organism: Dreissena rostriformis (assembly GCA_007657795.1). NCBI lineage: Eukaryota > Metazoa > Mollusca > Bivalvia > Myida > Dreissenidae > Dreissena > Dreissena rostriformis. Next base: position 9,645 of record VMBQ01008746.1, read on the forward strand.
CATAACTTAGACCATTATATACCTTGCCCATAACTTAAAAACCTAAATCCCTTGACCATAACTTAAGACCCTATATCTGTTTACCATAACTTAAGACCCCTTTATTCCTTAGCCATTACTTAGACCATGTATCCTTTGACCATTAGTTATACCCCTATGACCCTTGATCATAACTTAGACCCTTCTATCACTTGCCCATAACATAGACTCCTTTATCCTATGACAATAACTTAGAACCATATATTCCCTGATCATAACTTAGAAACAATATTTCTTGACAATACCTTAGATCCCTACATCCCTAGACCATAATTTAGACACTTTATTCATTGACTAAAAAATTAGATCCATAAGTATATGACCATAACTTAGACCCTATATGCCTTGACCTTAACTTAGACCTCTGTATCCATTGACCATAACTTAGACCCCTATATCACTTGACCATCACATTGACCCCTATATCCCTTGACCATAAATTAGACCTCTATATCCCTTGACCATAACTTAGACCTCTATATCCCTTGACCATAACTTAGACCTCTATATCCATTGACCATAACATTGACCCCTATATCCCTTGACCATAACTTAGACCCCTATATCCCTTGACCATAACTTAGACCTCTATATCCATTGACCATAACTTAGACCCCTATATCCCTTGACCATAACTTAGACCCCTATATCCCTTGACCATAACTTAGACCTCTATATCCATTGACCATAACTTAGACCCCTATATCCCTTGACCATAACTTAGACCCCTATATCCCTTGACCATAACTTAGACCTCTATATCCATTGACCATAACTTAGACCCCTATATCCCTTGACCATAACTTAGACCCCTATATCCCTTGACCATAACTTAGACCCCTATATCCCTTGACCATAACTTAGACCTCTATATCCATTGACCATAACTTAGACCCCTATATCCCTTGACCATAACTTAGACCTCTATATCCATTGACCATAACTTAGACCCCTATATCCCTTGACCATAACTTAGACCTCTATATCCATTGACCATAACTTAGACCCCTATATCCCTTGACCATAACTTAGACCTCTATATCCATTGACCATAACTTAGACCCCTATATCCCTTGACCATAACTTAGACCTCTATATCCATTGACCATAACTTAGACCCCTATATCCCTTGACCATAACTTAGACCTCTATATCCATTGACCATAACTTAGACCCCTATATCCCTTGACCATAACTTAGACCTCTATATCCATTGACCATAACTTAGACCCCTATATCCCTTGACCATAACTTAGACCTCTATATCCCTTGACCATAACTTAGACCCCTATATCCCTTGACCATAACTTAGACCCCTATATCCCTTGACCATAACTTAGACCCCTATATCACTTGACCATAACATTGACCCCTATATCCCTTGACCATTACTCAGTCTTCTATATCCCTTGACCATTAAATAGATCCCTATATTCCTTGACAATAACTTAGACCTCTATGGCCCTTTATCAGGACTTTGACCCCTATGTATATTGACCATAACTTAGACCCCTATATGGCTTGACCATAACTCAGAGACTTTTTTTTGTTTATTGGCCCCATCTTTACACACATATGCCCTTCATAATGAACTAAGACAACTTTTCTGTTGTTTGATCATAACTTGAAGTCCTATGTTGAATGACCATTATGTAAATAACTACATTCCTTTACAATATGTAATAACATCCTAAGTCTGTTGCCTCAATAGTGGAATTACGATCAACAGAGATACAATTAATATACCAATATACCGATACTTGTACGCAATACTAACCATAGATGACATTAGTTTGGTTATTAAGTTATAGCAAATACACATCTTGATATATCAGTATGAGAGCACCATGGTAGGGTTATTAAGGAAGGAACTTACACAAACACCACTAGTGTGCACTCATCAATGATAAATTGAGCCGCATTCTAGGAAAACAGGGCTTAATGCATGTGCGTAAAGTGTCATCCCAGGTAAGCCTTTGCAGACCACACAGCCTAATCAGGTACTACACTCTCTGCATAAACTGGATTTTTGCTAAGAAGAAACTTCTTTAGCAGAAAGTGTTGTCCAAGATAAGCTAATCTGGGACGACACTTTATGCAGGTGCAATGAAGCCAAGTTTTCCCAGAAAGCAGCTTAATTTAACCCTTTGCATGCTGGGAAATTTGTCGTCTGCTAAAATGTTGTCTGCTAAATTTCTTTAATTAGCATTTTCTTCGATTTTTTTTCAAAGAATACTATCAGAATAGCAAACAGTTTGGATCCTGATGAGACACCACGTTCTGCAGTGGCGTCTCATCTGGATCCAAACTGTTTGCAAAGGCCTTCAAAATCCGGTTCTAGCGCTCAAAGGGTTAAACTTATTGCCAGTGAAGCCACCTACCAATCTATTACAGCACCATGGTAGGGTTATTTTGGAACTGACACAAACCAAACACCACTAGTGTACACAATTGAATGTAAAATTGAGCCACGTTCTGGGAAAACTGGGCTTAATGCAAGAGAGGAAAGTGTCGTCGCAGATTATAATCAGGGACGACACTTTCCGCCTACACTGGATTTTTGTTAAGAAGAGACTTCCTGTAAACGAAAAATTCCATAAAAGAAGAACATGTCCTCCAAGATTAGCCTGTGGCGACTGCACATGTTAATCTGGGATGACATTTTACACATATGCATTAAGCCAAGATTTCCAAGAAAGCAGCTCAATTAAACTCATTGCCAAAAGAGCCACCTTCCAATCTATGACAGCACCATGGTAGGGTTATTTAGTAAGGAAATTCTACAACTATTATTCGACTCCTCGCCACCTACCAATCGTACTGATTAAGATCACTTGATGGGACATTTACGTAACCCTTAAAGACCGTCCCCGAGTTGCAGGGGAGAGGGGACTGAGACTGAGACTTGGGCTCCCACGGAATGTACGACTCGCGCTGACTCGTAGGTTTCTGAAAGACACAACTTGTTTGAAGCAGGTCCCTCTCACAAACCTATGAAATGGGGACATTTTTCTCACAGGTGTTTAGTTTTTTCACCATGGTTACTCATGACACTGCCATTTCATCAGGTACTACAGAAGAAAGCAGTCCACACAGGCTAATCAGGGATGACATTTTCAGCCCCTAGTGGATTTTATTTAAGAGACTTCATTAAAACCAAACCTTTCCATAAAAAACAAAAAGCGTCATCCCTGATAAGCTTGTGCAGACTGCACAGGCTAATCAGGGACGACACTTTACGCACATGCATTTAACCTGTTTTTTCCAGAGCAAGGCTCATATGAATATCTCTGGTGAAAACAACTCGTTCCCTTAGAGACTGGACAGGGCTCCTACAAAAAGATCGGGGAGTGAGGCTGGGCCTATCAGTCTAGAGAGGCTGGGCTCATAGGTAACCTACCAGTCGTATCGACTGAGGTCATGGGGCGATACGGTCCTCTCTAGGATGGGACTAGCCGCTAGCGGTGGTGGGGTGCGTGAGCTGTTCGGTGAGCGCTGATTGTTCAGCTTCCAGTCCAGATAGGAGGGTTGGCGTTTCGGAGGCTAGCGGGAAAAAAATTGATCAGTTAGTGGTGATCCATCGTTGGATACGGCCTTCTTGTTGGTCTGTTTGAAATCCTTTCTCGGTAACGATTATTGCAGACAGTTGATTTATGCTGTATCAGTTGCTGGGGGAAATGAAATATCCCCCAACGGTTCTCTTGGGCTAGCAGGAGAAAAATGATGGATTAGTTATTGTGGACTAAGTTTCTTGTTGGCTAGTTTTCCTCTGTAAAATTAACCTGTCTACTTGTACAAGCAAATGGTCTGTAGAAGCGCGATCACAAAAACAGGACTAGCATGGACTACCAAGAATCAATACTTGACACTCAGAAATCCATATGCTGCAGATACTCTTTTGACCAAACTTATTTTCTGGATTGGGCTTCTCTAATACTCATTATTTCTATTTTCTTGTTTGTGATATATGCCAGTCGGAACAATTACAATGCACACTAGGAATTCCTTCCTTCTGTGTTGAAAAGCAATTTACAAAATTAACTTTTATTCTTACAACAGTGTCTTTTGTACTTTCTACAAAAAAATATATTCTCAGTAATTTTGTAATGTGTTTCTTGAAATTTCTATATAGTCTTTCTACACAGTCATAGTTGTCTCCAAGCACATTGTTTATTATTCCTGACTGTACATTTAACAATCATTTATAATTAGGTATGCATTATGATTTATACTGATATGTTAACACTAAGTCCTTGAGCAGTTCGTACATTTCATTTATCACTAACTCAACAACTGGTATCGCCGAAATCTATGGCAAATGCACAAGTGCAGATATTGATGTATAAATTATTTGCTCAATGTATTGCAGGAAATTTGTTATGAAAACATTTATTTGGCTAAATAGAAATAGTAATGATAATGGTCAAAAATAATATTGAAAATGGTATCCATTATTGGAAAGACATGCATTTTAAATACATGAAGAACATGCTGGGTGAAGGGAAGCACGATGCATCAAAATATCTGGACATTCCTAAAAAATTAAAAGAAACTGGAACAGAACACATTTAACACATAAATGCAAATGTTTAGTTCAATGTTGTCTTTCAGCACAATCTTGTATTGCATGAATATTGAAACTTCATCTCTATACATTTTTAGTATGACAGAATTAAAATTGTAACCCTATATTAAACAACAAGAAATGTGTCCACACATCACGGATGCCCCCAACTTGGTGAAGATTGGATGCAAACTACTTGAATTAGAGAGCGGACACCATGCTGAATGTTTAAAACGCACTAAGTGACCCCATGACCTAGTTTTTGGCCCGGCATGACCCATGTTTAAACTTGGCCTAGACATTATCTAAATACAACTTCTGATCAAGTTTGGTGAAGATTGGATAAAAACTACTTGAATTAGAGAACGGACTCGAAAAGTGTGACGGACAGACAGACAGACAGACTGACCGACCGAAGGACAGTGCAAAAACTATATGCCGCCCGTTGGGGGCATAAAAATCTGCATATCTGGCAGCATTATGTAGAAAATCCCAATCTGTTTAATTAAATAAGAAAAATCAACCAATAAATAATGCCAATGCAGATGTTTTTGTTCAATGCAGCACAAATTAACTGAGAGACAATGCTGAACTAACATGAATGTTTGTACAAAAGTTCATGCTGAAACACCAACATAGGACCAGGAACACTGGGAACAGAGCCAAGTCACCTTCAACAAGGGTATTCCATGGATATCATGCATTCTGACCTACCCACAGATATTATACACTCTGACCTATCACACACATATCATACACCATGACCTATTTTTGAGTAATCCTACACACTGATATCATACACTTTGACCTTCCCAAAAGATATCACTCTGACACACAGAATTTAAACACTCTGACATTTCCCACAGATATTATACCCTCTGACGTTTCTCACAGGTATCATATACTCTGAAGATACCCACAGGTATCATATGCTCTGACCTTACCCACCAGATATCAAACACTCTGTAAAACGCCACAAATATCATAGCTCTGACCTTCCCTACAGATACCATCTACTCTGACATATCCCACATATATTATACACGTTGACCTCCAACATGTAACCAGTCAACATACATCATACACTCTGATCTACCATAGGTAACAGTCAACATATTTCATATACTATGACCTACCAGGGGTAACCAGTCAACAAATATCATATACTCTGACCTACCAGGGGTAACCAGTCAACATATATCATATACTCTGACCTACCAGGGGTAACCAGTCAACATATTTCATATTCTCTGACCTACCAGGGGTTACCAGTCAACATATATCATACACATTGCCCTACCAGGGGTAACCAGTCAACATATATCATACACATTGCCCTACCAGGGGTAACCAGTCAACATATATCATACACTCTGACCCAACATATATCATACACTCTGACCCAACAGATAACATACACTCTGACCTACCAGGGGTACCCAGTAAGGTCAACATTGGACTGAGGACTTGGTTTGCCACCTATTTTCACGCGACCACCAGGGACAGCTATCTGGGCCTCCTCATATGCTGGTCTTGCTGGCCGCTTCTGTCCAAGTTAGCAAATATAGTCATTAACACAAACATTATCTGAATTACATACAACTTGATGACCATGGGTTGGAAACCGAGATGGTTCATTCTTCATATAAATCTGAAAAACATCGTAAATGGCTTCCGTGTTCTCACCTTTTTAGCTCAAGAAACATATTGAAAATTATAACTGTAAAATCATTATTATACGTGGAACATAAATTTTCGTTGAATTGGTGGGTTGACCAATCCACTAATTAAACAAAACACATCAGAAAATGACTGACGCAAATTCACCTTATGCTTTTCCAAAATCAGAATTCTATAGATGACACGTGTCCAAGAAAATTCATTATATGAAGAACCACAAAATTTTATGCCAACAAATATAATAATGATTTTACAATATCACTTTGTTGTTTAATGAACCAGATAAAAACATTAATGCATCATCAATGAATAGCTTTAAATCCATGTATGGAACATAGCAAAATATGTTTAGGATATTATAATACAGCTAACAGTTAATTTAATGAATAATTAAGTAAATTTGTATTGTTTATGTATGCGTTGCCAACATCTGTACAACAAGAAATAATCTTGTACAGGGATAACCAGGCTTAACCCTTTGCATGCTGGGAAATTTGTCATCTGCAAAAATTGTGTCTGCTAAATTTCTTATATTAGCATTTTCTTTAAAAAAAAATCAAAGAATACTATCAAAATAGCGAACAGTTTGGATCCTGATGAGACGCCACCTCGTGTGGCGTCTCATCTGGATCCAAACTGTTTGCAAAGGCCTTCAAANAATATCTAGGTCAAGTTCGAATATGGGTCATGCCAGGTTAAAAAATAGGTCACGGGGTCACTTAGTGCGTTTTAAACATTGAGCAAGTTGTCCGCTCTCAGATTCAAATAGTTTTCATCCGATCTTTACAAAACATGGTCAGAAGTTGTTTCAAGACAATATCTAGGTCAAGTTTGAATATGGGTCATGCCGGGTCAGAAACTAGGTCACCGGGTCGAAAAACATATTGATTTTGAAACAAGGGGGGTAATTTTGATGAACAATCAGTAGCAATTCACAATTTGAGTTGCAGTTGTCTCCCTTTATCAGACTTTTTTTTTATTATTGAAAACCTGGTTTTGTGACAATTTTGTCCCTTGTTTATTATTTATATTATAAACATGCATTTAAATACATGTACTGATTATGTTATAAATATGATTTTTTTAATACATGTTTATGTACATGTGTACGTCTATTTATTGTACATGTGCCGTATTACAATACGAATAAAACGCTTGTTTTCTTACGAAATAATGATGGACAATGTGAGGTCTACATCCCAGGGCTTTTTTTCCTGACTTTGTGAAGTGGCCCTGGCCCCCTCACTTTGTGAAAAAATGAGTCGTGAACTTTTCAAAATTGTGAANATTGTGAATATTACAGTCAAAATATTCCCTGAATGACTTTCAGCATGAACATTCAATCAGGGCTTTTTTTCCTGACTTTGTGAAGTGGCCCTGGCCCCCTCACTTTGTGAAAAAATGAGTTGTGAACTTTTCAAAATTGTGAAAAAAATTAGTTGCGAACTCTTCAAAATTGTGAAATATTGAGTCGCGACTCTTCAAAATTGTGAAAAATTGAGTCACAAACTTCTTAAAATTGTGAAAAACCGAGTAGTGAAATTGTTAAAATTTTGAAAAACGGACGATTTTGTAAAGATTCACGGCCATATTAGGTTTGTAAATTGTCCTTGTCAAAATTGTGAAATGGCCTTCCACGGCCACTCACAAAGAAGGAAAAAAAGCCCTGATTCAATTGGGCAATAACTGTGCAATTTTGAATGCAGGAGTAATGGTTTTTATGTACTGCACCCCCCTCATTGAGATCTACCAACATACTAAGTTCACAGTTGATACCTCTTCTTATTTTCAAGACATGCTCAAAACAAAATTTAAGAATAACAAGGCTTGTCACTATAGGATGACATATGCCCCCCTTTACCACATTTTTCTTAACCTAAATGCAAGGTGTTTTTCAACATTTTTCGAAGCCTAAACGCAAAGTGTGATGGAATTTCAGACGGACAGACAGTGCCATCACTATATGCCCACCTTCAGGGGCATAAAAACTAAAAAAGGGTAATATCTGAAACTTTGAAAGTAAGAGTTATGGCTCTTGTACACTTGACATCCTCTTAATGAGATATAAATACTTCTTAAGTTTCATGTGATACCTGTTTTAGTTTTTGGAGATATGCTCCTGAATTTATGTACAAAAACAAGGGTCAAAATTGTCACAAAACCAGGTTTTCAATAAAAAAGTCTGATAAAGGGAGACAACTGCAACTCAAAATGTGCATTGCTACTGATTGTTCATTACAATTACACCCCTTGTTTCAAAATCAATCTGTTTTTTCACCCCATGACCTAGTTTCTGACCCAGCATGACCCATATTTGAACTTGACCTAGATATTGTCTAGATACAATTTCTGACCAAGTTTCGTAAAGATCGGATGAAAACTATTTGAATTAGAGAGCGGACAACATGCTCAATGTTTAAAACGCACAAAGTGACCCTGTGACCTAGTTTTGAACCCAGCATAACCCATATTGTCTGGATACAACTTCTGACCAAGTTTTGTAAAGATCGGATGAAAACTATTTGAATTAGAGAGTGGACAACATTCTCAATGTTTAAAACGCACTAAGTGACCCTGTGACCTAGTTTTTAACCCGGCATGACCCATATTTGAACTTGACCTAGATATTGTCTAGATACAACTTCTGACCAAGTTTAGTAAAGATCGGATGAAAACTATTTGATTTAGAGAGCCGATAAGCTTGTTCCGCCCACCCGCCAGCCCGACTGCCCTGCCCGCCTGCAAGCTGTTCTGGTTTTATGCTGGTTGCATACAGCCATCTTCACTTTGCTTCAAAAGGGATAAGTTTATGAAATGATCTTTAAGACTTGTTCCCTGTGCACAGTATGGCATACTCACCCTCATGGGTTCCACGTATTGATGCGGGAACCAGCCTCTGGTATTGCCATTTAAACCCTCTATCCAGTCGCCCTCACGTCTGGTCACAGTGATTATGTCCCCTTCTTTGAACTGAAGGAAGCTACGCCCCACCCCTGGCTTGGGGTTGCCCAAGTAGGGCACAGTCGCTCGCATCTTCTCCGCTTGCCCGGGAACTTAAGAAAAATAAAACATTAGCAGTACTAAATTTAGTGTTTAGTGCTGAATATAGTGTTAATTTTTTTACAAGAGGGCCATGATGGCCCTGAATCGCTCACCTTTTACTATGATTTGACTAGATGACCTACTTAATGACCTCAGATGACCCATATACAATCCCAAGCCAGATTTCATCAATCAATACATTCTGACAAAATTTCATTAAGACGTGATGAAAACTGTGACCTCTTTCATCTACAAGGTTTTACTAGAATTGGCCCGGTGACCTTATTTTTGACCCCAGATGACCCATATACGATCCAAAATAAGATATTATCAAAATTAACATTCTGACCATATTTCATTAAGATCAGATGAAAACTATGACCTCTATTATCAAAACAAGGTTTTTCTATGATTTGACATAGTGACCTAGTTTTTGACTCCAGATGACCCAAATACAATCCCAACCCAGATTTCATCAATATTAACATTCTGACCATATTTCATTAAGATCTGATGAAAACTGTGACCTCTATTGTCTACACAAGGTTTTTCTATGATTTGACCTAGTGACCTAGTTTCTGACCCCAGATGCTCCAAATACAATCCCATCCCAGATTTCATCAAGATAAACATTCTGATCATATTTCATTAAGATCTGATGAAAACTGTGACCTCTATTGTCTACACAAGGTTTTTCTATGATTTGACATAGTGACCTAGTTTTTTACCCCAGATGACCCAAATACAATCCCAACCCAGATTTCATCAAGATAAAACATTCTAAACAAATTTCATAAAGATTGGATGAAAACTGTGACCTCCACTGTCTACACAAACAAATTGTTGACGGACGCACGCATGCACGACGTATGCCGGACATCACACGATCACATAAGCTCACCATGTCACTTCGTGACAGGTGAGCTAAAAACAGGATCATATTATTGGCTGCTGATTAACATTTTATGTTTTTTGTACAATGGCATTTTATTTTTATTCCAGCACTGTGCAAGACATATTTCGTTTAACTTCTTAAATTTGAAATTCGCAATAGTTTTCAAATGACCCATAATTGAGCATATTGCACTCAACATGTCTGTGTCATTCTCATGTCTATACAAGTCCCCTCTTTGATAGACCTTTTCCTGCTCAGAATCAAAGTGAAAATGGCTATATACCTGCATAAAACCAGAACAGCCTGCAAGTAACTCGCAGGCTGTTCAAGTTTTATGAGTTTTGCTGCTCATCAGTGCCTAAGGGTTGGAAATCAAGCATTTAAAACTTGAATCTAGTAAGGAAGGTCTTAAATTCAAATAAATTGAGCCGGGCTCTGGGGAAATAGGGCTTAGTTCATGTGTGTAAAGTGTTGTACCAGATTAGCCTGTGCAGTTTGCATAGGCTTATCAGGGATAACACTTTCGGCCTAGACTGGATTTTCGTTTAAAAGACTTCTTTTAAACATAAAATTCCATTAAAGTGGAAAGTGTCGACGTTGATAAGCCTGTGTGGACTGCATAGGCCTCTCTGAGAAAACACTTAACCCTTTGCATGCTGGGATATTTGTCGTCTGCTAAAATATCGTCTGCTGAATTTCTAAAATTAGCATTTTCTTCAATTTTTTTTCTAAGACCACTAGCAGAATAGCAAACAGTTTGGATCCTGATGAGACGCCACGTTCTGTGGCGTCTCATCTGGATCCAAACTGTTTGCAAAGGCCTTCAAAATCCGGTTCCAGCGCTCAAAGGGTTAAAGCACATGCTTTAAGTCAGTTTTCCCAGATTTATTTTTGAAGGGACTTCAAACATGTCAAAGAGCATATCTGAGTGGTAAAGGGTCAATGCTAGGGAAAAGGGAGTTCTCTCGATACATACCTTCTTGAATTTGAGGCTTCTGCTTCCCTATACATTCCTTGTGTACACACATGGTATTTTCTGCAAATAGAACAGAGGCTTTTATTAAACTTTTCATAGACAACAACTAGCAAACATTATCACGTATATTGAGAACCAATAAGCATCAAATAAGCACTCAAATTAATACTTACATTTTTTCTGAGTATCTGTTAAACAAAATAAATGATACCATTTTTTTCTTTTTTATTATTTGTCTGTTCTTGATTATAGCACACAAACAAGCATCTTCATCAAACATAACAGTACTTCAATATATGCCTACATAAAGGTCAGGGTAACATTTTCAGGCTATATCTGTAGTGACGTCAGCACAAGACTATCTCATATTGTTGTAAACAAACCCAAGATTTTGAAATGAAGCATGTTTAAATTTACAACCATATCCATCTAGTAAAGCAAGCAAGTCAACATGTTGAGTGAAAAACTGTTGCATTTATTAACAGTTCTTCGTAAGATACTCTTGCATAACCGTCATGCATAGCAAGAAATGAGTCTTTTGTGGGAAAACTGGGTTTAATGTTTAGGCATAAATTGTCATCCCAGATTATCCTGTGCAGTCGGCAAAGGCTAATCAGAGACAACACTTTCTGCCTACACTGGATTTTTGTTTAGAAATCCACAAAAGCATAGTGTCATCCATGATTAGCCTGTGTGAACTGCACAGTCTAATCTGGGACGACACTTTACTCACATGCATAAAGCCCAGTTTTCCCAGAGCGCAACTCAAATGTGTATGAACTTACGTGGGTTTTTGTAGCCTTGAAAGAAGACGCCCCTCAGCAGTTTTCCGCAGATATCACAGGTTTTGGGCTCAGTAAAGGTGGTCATGATCCAATCCTTGCCAGCAGCGGGCTGAGTATTGTCCCTGCAACCATCAGCAACCATGAAAAACCATCAACAACCAGCACCAACCATGAGTGACCATTAACCCTTTGCATGCTGGGAAATTTGTCGTCTGCTAAAATGTTGTCTGCTAAATTTCCAAAATTAGCATTTTCTTCGATTTTTTTTCAAAAAATACTATCAGAATAGTCAACAGTTTGGATCCTGATGAGACACCACGTTCTGTGGCGTCTCATCTGGATCCAAACTGTTTGCAAAGGCCTTCAAAATCCGGTTCCAGCGCTCAAAGGGTTAACAGCCATAAGTAACCATCATCATCAAGAATCAACTTTGAGTTACCATCAGAAACCAGAACCAACCACAAGTAACCACCAGAAACCAGATTCAAATATGAGTAAATATGAGTTAATATCAGCAACCAGTATCAATCATGAGTAACCATCAACAACCAGTTTCATTGTAACAATGCCAAGTTTATACTACAAATGCAATATGCATAACATCATATAAATTCATACTTAAAATACCAGATTAAGTAAGTTTGAACATACAATGCCACATATATACCTTCTATGCATTGGATAAATCGGAAAGTTTATACATGTACCAACAATATCACATGTATTGCATCACCTGGTTTGTTTATACGTACGTTTATACAACAGCATCAATCAAGTAAGTTCAAACTATACTGCCAAATTAATTGCATACATCCGTTGGCTAATACTAAAATTGCTAGACTAATTGTTTCAAGTACATAATTTATACTTATAACACCAAAATTTAATACATTGCATCAATCAGTAAGTTCTTACTAACAAAGCCAGATGTATTGCATAAATAAGGTGAATTCATACTGCAAAACCTTCAATCTGATATGTATTGTATAAATTGATTTATGCTTACAATGTAAGCAGTGAGCTTATACTTACAATTCGAAATGTATTGCATTAATTGATAAGTTAATACTAATAATTCATAATTCTAAAAGTGTATACTAACAATGCAAGATTGATTGCGTCAATCCACTTGTTTTTGAGGTCGTCTGTTTTGGCGAGGAAGGTGATTGCCATGGAGTCGTCCAGTTTCACCATTTGAAACGTGCAGTTCCACTGAAACACAACTTCAGCGATCATACTGAGCCAGTATTCACAAAACCATTCTTAGACTTAAGATTACAGATTTGAGAATAGTCTTAGACTGAAAAAACACTTTGTGCAATCTAATCAGACAAGAAACTTTCTGCTTTTATGGAATTTTTCATTTTAATGAAGTCTCTTCTCTAAATAAAAATTCAGTCTAGGCAGAAAGTGTCATCCCTGATTAGCCCTTTGCATGCTGGGAAATTTGTCGTCTGCTAAAATGTCATCTGCTGAATTTCTAAAATTAGCATTTTCTTCGATTTTTTTCAAAGAATACTATCAGAATAGCAAACAGTTTGGATCCTGATGAGACGCCACGTTTTGTGGCGTCTCATCTGGATCCAAACTGTTTGCAAAGGCCTTCAAAATTCGGTTCCAGCGCTCAAAGGGTTAGGCTAAGCAGACTGCACAGGCTAATCTGGGATGACACTTTACACACATGCATTAAGCCCTGTTTTCCCACAGTGATGCTCATATATACAAATATATACAATACATATAAATACAATATATACAAAACAAATGATCAACTGAAAGTTATCTCAAATTATAACCCCAAGGGAGCTTACCTTGTCTGCCTTGCGTTGTGCATCTCTGGCAGCCGCGGAGTTGTCCAACCTGTACTCTGCCAGCAGTATAGCCTCCTTGTAGCTGTATGAGTCTCCCTGGAATACAGACAAGGGGACATTACCTGTATGATCAAGACAAAGGGACATAATGTCTATGATCAAAACAAGGGCACATAATCTCGATGATCAAGAAGGGAAAACAGACAAGGGCACATAACCTCTATGATTAAGAAAGGAAAAAAGACAAGGGAACATAACCCCTATGATAAAGACAAGGGCACATAACCTTTAAAATCAAGAAGACACTTTAAGATCATCTCGCCTCGCTCTGGGAAAACCAGGCTTAATGCATATGCTTGAATTGTTGTCTCAGATTAGCCTGTGCGGACATGAGGGACAACTCTTTCCGCCTAAATTGGATTTTGGCTAAGAAGTGAGTTCCTTTAAAGCGAAAAATACCATACACTCGTAAAGTGTTGTCCCTGATTAGACTGTGCAGACTGCTCAGGCTAATCTCAGACGACACTTTACGGACATGCATTTAGCCCAATTTTCCAAGAATTAGGCTCATTTTAGATCAGCTCCATGACAACAAGGGAAGATAATCTCCTCTATCATGAAGGCAAGCAGAGTTACTCTCCATATTCAAGAAAGGAAGGGCACGTTATCTATATAATCAAGATGTGTGAGACGGTCTAAAACTTTAGGAAGAGAAGGGCAGGTTATCTAAATTGTAAAGAAGGTTATGGGAGACAGGGTCCACATTCAAGAAGTAAATGGTGGATATTCTAAACAATCAGGAAGACAATGTGACAATGCCTTAACAATCAATGAGACATGGGAAGATAATCTCCATGATAAAGACACAAGAGAGATAACAACAACTATTATGAAGACAATAGATAATCTAGTCAGTCTGTTTTCCTCTACATTTATCATGTTGTCTCAGACAATGCTTGCCACCATTTCTTTCAAAATACATGTACATAACAGCACTGTTACATCAATCAGTATTTCTATTAATAATGCCGATGCTCAAAATGCAAAACCTAGATGACCTATTACTCAGCCATATAAGCCTGCATTTTTAAAGTTCAAAAATGCAAAATTGAAAAGCATGATATATTGTTTAAAAAGCGTTTTTTCCCCATTATATTTTTGCAATATCATGCCTTTACAATCATTCAAAACATGCTAATACACTGAACACTGAAGCTTTATAATAAATTGAAATGTTTAATACTGTAATTGCCTAGGTTATCATACGAAAATGCATTTGCATGCTGCAGATATTTTTTTTGGTATTATTGGAAGATTTTATATCACCAAACTCAAAATGAGTCCGACCCCAACCTTTCTTATGTCTATTTATTTATATTAGCATTTATGCAAACATAGTTTGCTTACAATTTGCATTCAACCAAAAAACAACAATATTTGAATATGAAACTGAAGCAATATTATCAGGAGAGAAATTCCTGGTGCCATAAGTCTTTCATACAAGTCAAGTGGCCATGCCTTAAAAATGCTTCTCCGAAATGTCAATATACAGTACAGCCCAAGCGTAACCAACAAAGTCCGCGGCTACGCCGTGGACAGAATCGTTAGTACTCGACGGCCGCACGCGGCGATCCGCGCAACGATGCCTTGTCTGTATTAACCTCGCGTACTTTTGCGGAACAAATCCGCCGCATACGTACGCAGCGAATCGAGTGAAAAGATAAATGTTCGACCCCATCAAATTCCTTGTTAGATTCTGTGATGCAACTATATTGTTAAACATTTTTATTATATTGAACAAATCAAATGAAAAATACAATTACCTTGCAATTTAATACCTAGTAATAATCCAACAAAACACTGTGCCTTTATTTACTATAAATGTGTTTCAAGAATTTCATAAACACATGCGTTAAGAACTGTACAAGAAGTTGGCACTCAACTTGTGTAAAACACTTGTTCAATTAACCGTTAAACTCCACCTCTGTTCTCTGAAAAAGATTCAAAAGGCAGAGCTAACGACTAGTTTAGCAGGTAAATTTCTTGACAAAGGAAGCCAATTTTGTCGGCAAAGACGGTGTAACTTTATGCCTTCAGACAGGAAGCGACTTTCCTGTGATGACGTCAAACTGTCTTATCACACAGACTGCGAATGACTGTGCGATACTTTTAATAATGTCATTGATCCTTTGTTTACATGTTCAGTATAAATAACCACCTGCTAACATGAAAACTTTATATTAAATTATCAAAATAAAAACAAGAGTAATGTTGCAAACTGTGATTATATTAATTGGTAAGTATCAGTTAAAAGACGATGTTTTGCTTGTTGTAAAACAACGAGTTTTCTATACAAAAACATTACCACGGGATCGGTCAATCTTGGTCGAATTTCATTAAAAAAAAATCATGGACGACCTCATAAGTCGATTAACTATTTTATCTACAATGTATTTTGAATCCGCGCATATTAAATTAATTATGATATTAAATATTATTATAATTGTTCTTTTACAATTTATTGACTTACTAATCATTTTCAAAAGATTTCTATTTTATGATGCGCATGGACTCGGCGGACAGATGCAAAGCATCTCAGTGAAATGGGACGTTCCGCCGCAAACTGACGAGGCTTCAACGGCTGACTCGGCATCGCCTCATTGCGCCTTGACGCCGCGGATCACGAAATATGTTTGTTCCGCGTGGGCTGTACTGTAAAAGCAGCATGCTTGGCACCTGCTGCTAATCCTGGTTGATTTGGTTATAAGTCAGTATCAAAATGTTATGAAATGAGCAAGTGTTTTCATGGATTTTCTGATGTTACACAGCAGTGATAGTATTAGAGATAGCCAGGGCTTTTTTTGGGCAGAATGTATATCCACTCTACTGAAATGTTTATGTTAATAAAATTTAGTGTTTTATATGTTTAAAGAAATATTCAAATTTTGTAAATAACAAAATGCATTTCCCCAATTTAAAACTAGAACTTTGTCACAGAAATGACGTATACCCCCATACACTACATTGACATAGAATATTTCTTCAGAAAATAAGAGAAGCTAATTTATGGTGATTTTAAAGAATTATTATGCCATTATCAGTTATGACCGTTTTTGACCTTTGACCTCAAAGTGTGTCATTCTTTCGCAGGACACACCGTCCAATGATGGCAAACAAATGTGCCAAATTATTTTGAAATATCTCCCTGAACAACAGTGTTATGGCCCGGACAAGCTCATTTAAGGCCATTTTTGACATTTGACCTAAGAGTAAGACCTTGACCTTTGAGATATCGATATCATTCTTTCGCGGGACACACCGTCCAATGATGGCAAACAAATGTGCTTAATGATTTTGAAATCTCACATTGAACGATAGAGAAATGGCCTGGACAAACTCATTTATGGCCATTTTTGACCTTTGACCTCAAAGTGTGACCTTGACCTTGGAGATATCGACATAATTTTTTTGCGCGACACACCGTCTTATGATGGTAAACAAATGTGCCACATGATTTTGAAATCTCACATTGAACGACATAGATAAAGCCCGGAGAAGCTCATTTATGGCCATTTTTGACGTTTTAACTCAAAGTGTGACCTTGATTTTGAGGATATCGACATAATTCTTTCGCATGACACACCGTCCAATGATGGTTAACAAATGTGCCAAATGATTTCGAAGTCTCACAATGAAAGACATAGCTATGGCCCGGACAAGCTCATCTATGGCCATTTTTGACCTTTAACCTCAAAGTGTGACCTTGACCTTTGAGATATTGAAGTAATTCTTTCGCGCGACACACCGTCTAATGATGGTGAACAAATGTGCTTAATGATTTTGAAATCCCTTGATGAACGACATAGTTATGGCCCGGACAAGCTCATTTATGGCCATTTTTGACCTTTGACCTCAAAGTGTGACCTTGACCTTGGAGATATTGACGTAATTCTTTCGCGCGACACACTGTCCAATGATGGGGAACTAATGTGCCAAATGATATTAAAATCCCTTGATAGATGACATAGTTATGGCCCGGACAAGCTAATTTTCGGGACAGACAGACAGACCGACCGACAAAGTGACTCCTATATAGCCCCCATTACCAATGGTAATGGGGGTATAATAAATTAAAACTAAAATTCTTAATTCACAGGTTTAGGTAATATTCCCAATATTGTGAGAAAAAGCCCTGGCAGTTATGCATTTGTGGCAATGTGCACATGTAAGCTTGCATATTAACCCTTTGCATGCTGGGAAATTTGTCGTCTGCTAAAATGTCATCTGCTGAATTTCTAAAATAAGCATTTTATTCGATTTTTTTTTCAAAGAATACTATCAGAATAGCGAACAGTATGGATCCTGATGAGACGCCACGTTCTGCAGTGGCGTCTCATCTGGATCCAAACTGTTTGCAAAGGCCTTCAAAATTCGGTTCCAGCACTGAAATAGTTAACATATATTTGTGATTCATAACTTGTAATGAATGTGTGTTACAAAATTCTATGCGTCAATTGTTATCATTTCCTCGTGCTCTGTATACATGGGTCATGCAGCTTTCAGCTTCTTTTGTCATGTTTGTGTGAATGTGGGCAACTTTGCACAAATAGTAATCATATACTGTAAAATCATTTATATTCGTTGGCATGACATTTTATTTTATTTTTTAATGACTTTTTCGTGGACACTTACATTTGGGGATTTCTGATTTTGGGAAAAAAGAAAAGGAATTTGCCTAGGTCATTTTAGGATGTGTTTGTGTAAAATATGTGGATCGGCAACTCACAAAATCAATGGAAATTAATGTCTCACAAAAAATTATGATTTTACAGTATATTGGGAGCTTATGGGATAGTAAGTAATGTTCCTTTCTGTTTATTTGATCAAAAGATACTTTGCTCAAATAACTATGAACTTGATTGAAAATTTATGTGATGGGTTTAAATGTGCCAATGAGCAAATGAAAGATTTTGCTGTCTTGATTAAAGAATCAGGGGTCATACTGAAAAATATTTGGCACATTTTTTACCTTTTTGTAAAAGATGTCAATATTTTTTAATAACAAGAAGCCAGTTTGTAGTTCAACTTTACAGCATCAAACCAATAAGATACTGATATGCATGTTGACTTAGTTTCCAAATATGACTGACCTTCATTGCTGGGACCATTTATTTCTGGACAAAATTATGTCCATTGTACTTTGCGAAACATTTGTTTCCTACAGTGCGTGGCTTTCTATTAAACATTGTTGTTACATAATAGAGAAATGTATGCCTGTGTTTGATGTATTCTCCTTACTTAACAATATGCGGTATGTTTCAATTATTTCCTGTTGAGTATTATTGATTTTTAGCAAACATCCATTTAAATATTAGATTTGTAATAAAAAATTATTTATTTAAATGTTAAATTGCATGTGTCATACATATACATATAACGTAACCAATACAAGTAATATTTATTAGTGTCATTTTCCCTCCATAACTCTGTGATTTTATATTGGCAAACATAAATGTAATATTCCATGCAGAAATAACCAAACAAAAATACTGTACATGTTATAAATCAAGATAACATAAAAAACAAAAACATGAACCATTAGCTTAATAATGTCAATAACAGATTTAGACAGGCAACAAACAAAGTACAAATATTAAAGACTCCTGTAAACATTGAACATGGGAGAGAAACATCTGATTAAAAGCTTGATAACAAAATAGCATGTCAATAACACTGTAAAACTTTTTAAATACACCCATAACCCATGTTATTCCTTAACAAAAATATGTTTAAATAATTTATGTACTTTGACGCTTTTAAAGTCCCTAAGAAAATCTTATTAAATTTAAGACCTTTTTTACTAGATTAAAGTTGTAAAGGCTTCATTTTCAACCCTAAGGTACTGATAAGCAACCTGAACAAACTGCGAGTTACTTGCAGGCTGTTCTGGTTTTATGCTAGTTGCATATAGCCATTTTCACTTTTCTTTTTTAAAGGGAATGGGTTAATAACAGAGCGTCAAGAGCTTGACAGACCACCAGACAATTTCGCTCCTTTTGTTACCTGATGTACACCCCTTTAGGATTGTGCTTCATTTTACCAACTGCACCATAATTATACTGATGCCTATTGCGGCAACATGTACCTGTGACCCAATATTCTACGTTCTACCAATGCATACCCGACTTCCACCACCTACCAAACCATAAACCATTGCTTCAACATTATATGACACACAAAGAAGCTTGTCTTGGGTACATATTTGGCACCAACAAAGTCCTGGTCACATGAGCATGGTGATTACTTTAACCCTTTGCATGCTGCGAAATTTGTTGTCTGCTAAAATGTTGTCTGCTGAATTTCTAAAATAAGCATTTTCTTCCATTTTTTTTCAAAAAATACTATCAGAATAGCAAACAGTTTGGATCCTGATGAGACGCCACGTTCTGTGAAGTCTCATCTGGATCCAAACTGTTTGCAAAGGCCTTCAAAATTATGTTCCAGCACTGAAAGAGTTAAGATAACGATGGCAAAAGACTTATGTTTGTAGTTTGTTTTTTAAGGTCTAAGCCCGATGTCGAATTGAGGTAATAACTTGACTTTATTTAATGCTTTTCTATGGTTTATAGGGAAATACCAGTGATTTACAAATAATAATTAAATTTGCCAAACAGTGGAAAATAACTGTTCTACTGTGAAATTAGGATTTTTATTCACTTGTCATAATAGAAAATAATAGGGCTGTGACCGGTACTGGAAATATCCGATGATATCAGATCCAACTTCAGATTCGCGGGTACGCATCCACCCCAGGAAATTTCGGTTCCGAATATTAATTTTAATAGTTGTATGTAACCTAGCGCTGTTTTCACGAGTATTGTTTTTATACAGACTGGTTCTGTTATAACGATAAAAAGGTACGTTTAATAGTCGATATATATGGACGTGTCACAGTCAAATAGCAGATCATTCGAGATTCTTCGGCTTTTATTGAATAAAGAACCGATTTTTGCGACATGTCGGGTCGGAAAATGTACGAGTCTGGATTGTCCTCCCCAGTATGGGAGTATTTCGGCTTTTACATGAAAGCAGAAAATGGAAAAGAAGTACTGGATAAATCAAGTGCCATTTGTAAGATATACAAAGTACCCCTTGTGTACAGAACAGGTACTACGTCAAATCTAAAAAAACAACAACATCGAATCACGCCATACCATACCCATATTAAGTTAAAACCTACAGCGGCTACAGGTAGTGTTAAAAACGCCTAGTAGTCATTGAACTGTTTGTGAATTGTTGATTTTTTTTTGCAGAAAAAAAAGATGTTACACAAGAACTTTGTTATGTTTTTAGTTTTTTTTTTAGTCAAATTATACTTCTAAAACATTGATTTCTTTAATTTAGACAGAAAATTCTCATTTTCTCTTATCTGAGGGATCCGGATCCGAAAAACTGCAAGAAACCTTATTTGGATTCGGATTCGGATGCGAACAATTTTTTTGGATTCGTCACAGCCCTATAAAATAAGCATTTTCACTAGTGGCTGTGCACTCATAAAAATATCAATTTCTCTGATCACTTGTAAAGTAAAAAGGATTTAACCTTCCTAAACCAACAACTATCTTTTATATCTTACAGTCTGAATGGTGAAACTGGGCTATAGATTGGAATGAACTGAAAATAATGTAAGCGTCAAAAGGCACATAAGTTAGAATTACTTAAGTTAATTTAAAAAAAAAGAAGAAGTTAATTTTCGGGCACCATGAGTATAAGGTCTGTGCACATATATAGTATACTTGTATGTCATATACTTGTGTAAATTTAAGGTATATATGAATATGAACTATTGGATTATTCCTTACTGTACAATATGGTAAATGGGTTTGGCCAAAATGTTCAGCAAAAATGAAAAAAAACAACTTTTTATTCTGTGATTTGGGCTTGCCTATATCATATAGAAAATGCATTAAAAATATTTTTTGTTATTAGTTCACTCGCTCGCTCCAATAATTTGGGACCAAATTCTGAATAATAATCAATTTGTTGAGGCCTTAGTGGCTCATAAATTAAAGAAATTTAGATCAATTCATGAACAAGAGCTGTGTTTGTGAAACAAAATGCCCCCTACTGCACTTTGAAGCCACACAGCAGCTATTTTAGAGAAGACTGTCCAAGTCCAAGGCCCGTAACTTGGTCAAACAGCAATTGACAGGACCAAACTCGAACTTGATCTGACATGTAGGTAGACTCACACACCAAAATCAGGTAAATATCTTTAAGCCTTTCTGAAAAAAAACTCATAAAAAGGAATGCCGGTCAGACAGTGTGATTGCTATATGCCACCCTACTGGTGGCATAAATTAATTAATATATCAAATATACATGATAGCGACAATCACTGGAAAGCTATTATATAGTCTCAATACAGAACGTAAATTATCGTTGATAATATTAAATGAATATTTCACTCATAGAAAGAAATAAGGGAGGGGCATTAAATGAAGTGCGTGTCATATGCACATTACTATGTGTGAACTTGAGAAATACACAACTGGTTAAGAGGACTTAAATCTTTGTGGGAATGATTTCAAAAAGGACGCTAAATCATTTTGATGGATGATCGCGCAGTCAACCAAAACAACCAACATGCCCCCTACCTGCATGGGAAACCAAGGATATATACATGGTGTTGATGATTACCAACAGAGTAACAGTAACATGCCCCCCTACCTGAATGGGAAACCAAGGATATATACATGATGTTGAGGATGACCAACAGAGTAACAGTAACACAGATGATGATGATGGGGGTGGTGATTGATGATAAAATTGGTGATGATAATGACAGAAATGATGATGATGGAAGTGATGACAGTTGAGATTGTGATAATGGGGATGATGATGATGAAAATGGTTGTGGTGGTGATGCAGACAAATACGTCATGTATGATTGTAGTATTGTAACAGAGGTAACAATTATGATGATGGCATAGATAGCTTTGATGATGATCAAGATCTTGATGATGTTGATTATACTTATCATTGGGATTGATATTATATTCATTAGGAAGATGATTATTCAACTGCCTTAATGTGTCGTGTTCTGAGAAAACTGGGCATTATGCATGTGCGTAAAGTGTCATCCCAGATTAGCCTGTGCAGTCCCCACAGGCTAATCAGGATGACACTTTCCGCTTTTATGACATTTTTTGTTTAAATGAAGTCTCTTCTTAGCTTAAGCGGAAAGTGTCGTCCCTGATTAGCCTGTGCAGACTGCACAGGCTAATCTGGGACGACACTTTACGCACATGCATTATGCCCAGTTTTCTTAGAAGGCGACACAAATGATAAAAGAGTGATAAATGTGAAGAAAATCCTGTTGATGATGATGCTTCTGATAATTGTGATGAATGAAGGTGTTGTTGGTGCTGCTGTTGTGATGAAGACACTGATGATGATAATGATAGACAATGCAATGATGCTGATACAGCTGCTGTAGCTGGTGACATAAATGATAGGAGAAAGAATGATGATGGCGATGAAGGGAAAATACAGTTTCGTGCATAGCTGGAGTAATGGAGCAAATTAAACAGCTACAACACCAATGGCAGTTCTTACCCAGAGAAATTTATCCACAATCTGCGTATGGACAATGATATAACGTTACAAATGAGCCTCGCTATGGGGAAAAGGGGTTAAATACAAGTGCTTTAAGTGTCTTCCCAGATTTTGGGACAACACTTTCCGCCTAATGATTTTCGCTAAGAAGAGACTTTCTTTAAACGCAAAATACCATAAAAGCAAAAAGAGTTGTCCCTGATTTGCCTGTGCGTTTTGCACAGGCTAATCTGGAACGACACTTTACACACATGCATAAAACCCCATTTTCCCAGAGCCTGGTTGAAATAGAAGANAATACTAGTGATACAAAAATATAAAAATATGAATACGACGACAACTAATACAAATCCTTCTGCTACTACTACCAATTCAACTACTACTTAAATTAAATAAGCGTTGCAGTATGGCAAGCTTTCTTATAGAACAACCCAGACATTTTTCTCAGATCAATAAGAATGTAATCGAAGAGGAAAGACTCAAATAACAGGCAGGTATTTACAGAAACTATTATCAGATAAAACCGTTTCGATCTGTCAGAAAACCACTGTATTCTCACAAAATGCAAACACACTCCGCTTCCGGACACTGGCACTTGTAATCGGTGTGTCAATATTGTATTATAAACTATATTGAAAATGACAACGACTCGATAAATATATATGCCTCTATCTAAACGCATGGGGTTCTTATGCAAGACGAACTGTATCATGTACGTGACCGTTTATATCATGCTATTTCGAAATCCTTCAATGCATTTCTATTTGCATTTAAGGTGATCGGAACCCATTTCATCGCAAATACATTCCAATGAAATCTGTTTATGGCAAGAATATGTATATATATATATAGTTATATAAGTAAAATGTCATAATCCAGATTGTGAATAGTATATAATAAAAGTTAAAACACGTGTCTGGGATTATATATCAATATATATTTAAAATCCCAGACACGTGTTTTTACTTTTATTATATGTAACAAATACATTAGATATATTCCTCTTGAGTTGAAAACATTTAAATAATGATTATATTGCTAACCTTGGAACTGACCACATCAATCCCAAATATATGTATTTATTTCAGGTCCTATTTTGACAATAAAGAGCTTTAGTTTGACCTTTTAAAAAAATGTTGACCTTGAGCTTCGAAATGCACCTGTAGTATTTGCGCGAGATATGACTTTTCATATAGAAAAACAATTCCTTCGTTATTTCGAAATTCTTGAACGCATGTGTTAGTTAGGCAGCCAAAAATTCCTATGTTGATAATAAAGCGCTTTCCGTTCACATTGACCTCACATATTGAAAGTTACATTAAAAAACAATGTGGTTTTCGCACGCGCCACACAAACTCATAAAGCTGAACTTGTGTGCTATGTTTTTCTGAAACACTTCAATGAATTGGTAAACTATGGAGCGGACAAGCCCTATTTTGACAACATTAAACGTTTTGATCTTTGAATTAAAGGGACTTGTTCACAATTTATCAAAATGATTATTTTTTTCAACTTTTTGTCAAGGATTCAAAACATAAATGCACAATGAACATCAGTGTGCGAAATAACGCTTATGACGCGGACTTATACTGAAAATATACTTTTGTTTACGAAAAATAAATCGTTACAAATTGATAAAATTATAAAGCGTCTCTCTCACACTCACACACACACACAGGCACACGCACACGCACACACGCACACACACACACACACACACACACACACACACACACACAGGCACACACACACACACACATACACATACACACACGCACACACACACTCACACACACGTGCATTTATTTTTAGATTAAGCCCTTGAACCCGTCAGCCAATTAAATTTGAGCTTACAAACGGACGACATAAGCTACCACTATGGAAACGAATTTGATTGGCTGACGAGATTTTTCGAGCAGCATTTTTTTCTGCTGCAGCAGAAGTTGAAGTTTCGACCCCTTTGGTATTCCATAGAGTTCACTGTTCAGGCAATGTACTCGGAATACGAAAACCGTTCAGACGATGTACTGAAACTAAAAACAAAAAAAAAGACTAGATCTATACGAGGTGTAATTTAATATTGAAATTATTATTATAATTATATAACTTTACGGTAACGATCCATTGTATTTGCATCCATATAGAATAGAACTAACCAACTGATTAGTTAATTTTATTACCTGGTAATANAACTCAAAATGAGTCCGACCCCAACCTTTCTTATGTCTATTAATTTATATTAGCATTTATGCAAGCATAGTTTGCTTACAATTTGCATTCAACCAAGAAAACAACAATATTTGAATATGAAACTGAAGCAATATTATCAGGAGAGAAATTCCTGGTGCCATAAGCCTTTCATACAAGTCAAGTGGCCATGCCTTAAAAATGCTTCTCCGAAATGTCAATAAACAGTACAGCCCACGCGAAACCAACAAAGTCGGGCGGCTACGCCGCGGACAGAATCATAAGTACTCGATGGCCGCACGCAGCGATCCGCACAACGATGCCGAGTCTGTATTTACCTCGCGTACTTTTGTGGAATAAATCCGCCGCATACGTATGCGGCAGATCGAGTAAAAAGATAAATGTGCGACCCCATCAAATTCCTTGTTAGATTTTGTGATGCAACTTCATTGTTAAACATTTTTATTATATTGAACAAATAAAATGAAACAATTACTATTACCTTGCAATTTAAAAGCTAGTAATAATCCAACAAAACACTGTGCCTTTATGTACTATAAATGTGTTTCAAGAATTTCGTAAACACATGCGTTAGGAACTGTACAAGAAGTTGGCACTCAACTTGTGTAAAACACTTGTTCAATAAACCGTAAAACTCCACCTCCGTTCTCTGAAAAAGATTCGAAAGGCGAACTAACGATTGGTTTAGCCGGTAAATTTCTTGACAAAGGAAGCCAATTTTGTTGGCAAAAATGGTGTAACTTTATGCCTTCAGACAGGCTTTCCTTTGATGACATCAAACTGTCTAATCACACAGACTGCGAATGTGTGCAATACTTTTAATAATGTCATTGATCCTTTGTTTACATGTTCAGTATAAATAACCACCTGCTAACATGAAAACTTTGGATTAAATAATCAAAATAAAAACAAGAGTAATGTTGCAAACTGTGATTATATTAATTGGTAAGTATCAGTTAAAAGACGATGTTTTGCTTGTTGTAAAACAACGAGTTTTCTATACAAAAACATTACCACGGGATCGGTCAATCTTGGTCGAATTTCATTAAAAAAAAATCATGGACGACCTCATAAGTCGATTAACTATTTTATCTACAATGTATTTTGAATCCGCGCATATTAAATTAATTATGATATTAAATATTATTATAATTGTTCTTTTACAATTTATTGACTTACTAATCATTTTCAAAAGATTTCTATTTTATGATGCGCATGGACTCGGCGGACAGATGCAAAGCATCTCAGTGAAATGGGACGTTCCGCCGCAAACTGACGAGGCTTCAACGGCTGACTCGGCATCGCCTCATTGCGCCTTGACGCCGCGGATCACGAAATATGTTTGTTCCGCGTGGGCTGTACTGTAAAAGCAGCATGCTTGGCACCTGCTGCTAATCCTGGTTGATTTGGTTATAAGTCAGTATCAAAATGTTATGAAATGAGCAAGTGTTTTCATGGATTTTCTGATGTTACACAGCAGTGATAGTATTAGAGATAGCCAGGGCTTTTTTTGGGCAGAATGTATATCCACTCTACTGAAATGTTTATGTTAATAAAATTTAGTGTTTTATATGTTTAAAGAAATATTCAAATTTTGTAAATAACAAAATGCATTTCCCCAATTTAAAACTAGAACTTTGTCACAGAAATGACGTATACCCCCATACACTACATTGACATAGAATATTTCTTCAGAAAATAAGAGAAGCTAATTTATGGTGATTTTAAAGAATTATTATGCCATTATCAGTTATGACCGTTTTTGACCTTTGACCTCAAAGTGTGTCATTCTTTCGCAGGACACACCGTCCAATGATGGCAAACAAATGTGCCAAATTATTTTGAAATATCTCCCTGAACAACAGTGTTATG
>VMBQ01008747.1:3909-35805 GCA_007657795.1 Dreissena rostriformis
GATATAATAAAGTCGCTTTTAGCCGTTTATATAAAATAAAACGCTTTTATTAAATTTGCCGTAGCTTTCGACCTCTCGGTCTTCTTCAGCGGCGTTTATTTGTGAATAAGCATATCATCTTTAGCGGAAGTGACGTTATATTATCGCACGTTACATTGCGCGCCAATTTTAGTCTTTTGTGTTTAGTCCATATGGTTTGAACGTCCTCAGTTTGCGCTTCCAAAGTTGTTCGATGGTCTTCCGGTACTCGTCGGTTCCATTTAATTTTTCGAGTCCCATGACCCGGAAGTCTGCGACGCTGTGGCCGTTTGTGTAGAAGTGCTCGGCTACCGGGTCGTTGTGTCGAGTCCGTATCCGGGACAGGTTAAGAAGATGTCGCTGGTACAGGGTATCTCCCGTTTCTCCTACGTATACGAAGGTCTTACACCGTTCGCAGTGTACAGCGTAGACTACATTGGTGGATTTGCAGGTGACCTCGTTCCGCACATTGTAGCTTTTGCCGGTGGTGTCGCTGAACTTTTCAGCCTCCATCATGTATGGACAGATTGCGCACCTCTGTGCCCCACAAGGTCCGCTCCTGTTGGGAACTCGGAAAAACATCCGGTTGTGTTTTTTATGAACCAATATATCTTGAAGGTTGCAGTCTCTTCTGAATGCTGCTAACGGGGGTTCAGGAAATACGTTTTTCATATGATCTGAAGTGTGGAGTGTTGGCAGGTGTTTCCGGAGGATATGGCCGACATTTGGTAGCGCTCTGGAGAAAGTGATAACGAGCGGTACCCTGGAAGTACTTTTTGAAGGCACTTTCGTATGCAGCAGATCTTCTCGCTTCTTGCTATCAACTTTCTTCAGTTCTGTCTCTACGAATCGGCCATTGTATCCTCGCTTCTGTAGTTGCTCTTTTATCTCATCTCTGTGTTTTTTTGTCGTCCGTCTCTTCCGAGCATATTCTTTTCAGCCTCATATATAATAGGTAAACTTGTAATCTTATTTATTGCATGATCACATTTTTTGCTTTAATTTATATATATATTCATCTTCCAGTTTACATTTTCTATACAATGACTATATATATTCAACTTCCAATATGTCTTTGTGGCAATTATATATGGTGACTCACGGAAGCGGAAGAATAGTAGAGCATGTTGTCTTGGGACAGCTTTTGTTGTATATATTATTCAATCATTGATATGTATGTATGTGTATACATGCAAACACACTACTTTACACAACTGACCAATACAATATCTATGTCAGTTAATTGTATGTACAAACTGCCATAAACACATTTTTAGAAAATGTAGATAGGTTGATATTTAGGTACAGATGAATAAGAAAAAAAATATCGCGTACGGAATGCAATATCGACTGACAAAATTCGATAATCTACAGACACCGATCTACAAGTATTGCGTTTAAAAACAACTGTATTTAGGTCGTTGAAATTCGACGCCATTTCTTTACAATTCGTTCAATTGAAATTGAATTGATCCGCATTCTACGTTAAAGATTTTTGACTGTAAGGCTAAGGTTTATGAAATTGTGTATTGGTATACTTTGGATTTAATAAAACAGGAAAAATAATGCTAATTATACTTGACATGTTGTGCATAGTTGACATTGTGAGTTGAATGCTTGGTTGATTTTGTGGAAATTACGTGAATACCTGCTTTCCATTTATACATTACTGACATTTAGACGTTAAAATTGAATCAATGCTTAAGTTGAGAATCTATCTGAAGAAGTTTGAAAATTGTATTTACAGTGAAACAAAGGTAAGCTCTACTATAATATATTAATGTTGGCCAGACATTATATTTATTCAGCTTTCATTCGCAGAATAGACTTTTACGTTCAATTATAAACAATCTTAAATTTATATCGAAACTAAAAAGGAAATGTAACATAATACGTTTTTTTTCCCTTTAGTTTTAATCGTTGCAATACTTCTTAACTGTCGTTCAAAATAGTGGCTGTTTTCATAGAAGGATGTTAATTGTTGTTTGAATGTTTCACAAAAATCACGACTTTGCGGTTATTTTGAGTTTTTGTAACGATTTTTCTTTTTCCACAAGTACCATGTCCGCAGTTACATAAATGAATGTGTTCTTTCCAGGGACTGCTTATGTGTTTGTCTCCATGGGCCAATTAACTTGTGATTTTGTTTAAGAAGAATGGTTGATAGACTTAAATGACGGCGGCGATGATTCTCGCATGTACACTTTTAGATAGTCGGAAACGACATGAGTGTTTGTTTTGTTGTTTGTATATTGTTGTTGTTATTAGAGAATTGATGTTTGAAGAAATGTTTTCGTTTGCGAAATTGAATGTTTAACATTTGGCATGCAAATGACATTTGAATAGAGGCATATGTGGCGTGTTCTGAGAAAACTGGGCAAAATGCTTGTGCGTAAATTGTCCTCCCAGATTAGCCTGTGCAGTCCGCACCGGCTAATCAGGGACGACAATTTCCGCTTTATGGAATTTTTCGTTTAAATGATGTCTCTTCTTAGATAAATCCAGTTTTTTGTTATCTAAAACATCGAGTTAAGTTCACTCTAGTGGTCAGTATTGGTTCTTATGTTTGTATTTGATTGTATGTAATTGAAAACGGTTGCAATGCATTGTTTTCTTTTTATTTCGTTGGAGGTTTGAACATTTCGTTTGAGGCGGAGTGCGCATGCGCGAAGTAAAAGTCGCGTGTTTTTTTCCGGAAGAAAAATGATTTAATTTAATTAATTTCTAGTACTTTAACGCGTGTTTTCTGCCAATTAACGCGTAAATACACTGGTTGTAAGTTAAATCAGCCCTATTATGTCCTGTTAGCGTTCCCTACTGTGCTTGTACGTTGCCCGGAAGCCACCTTGTTACATTCCCCACCCACTCGACATGAACATGAAGCCAAAAAGCAGTCAGAACGGTTTCACACTCACGCTCGGNGTCCCCGTAAGCGTTACACAGGTCGACAAGCCGAGTTGTTTTAACATTCTTCAACTTGTTGGACAAATACAAGCATACTAACATACTAACCTAATAGAACCACGATACAAACAGTATCTAAATGCACATGTTCGTTTTTTTTTCTTTATACAATTAATAACAACAAAAGATGACAATGTTATGCGCGTCATATCATATGAGGTTTCCAGCTTTATACCATTGGCTACTGTTGTTGTATTAAGCATTTTATATTCCATATCAACTTGATATAAATTGACATATTTTAAACACAGTTCAACTCTATTACGTTTACCAATCTTATATAATCATTATCATAGTTCTCTCGCTCGGCACGCCACTTGACTTTCTTCATTACCGATCCACTAACACAATCAATTACACACAGTCTGGCACAATTGTCAACGTGCATTTTGAAAGGAATGTAGCTGTTATCAACCCGTTACGATTGTTGATAATAGTTTTTTATGTTAAGAGTAATTATCATATAAAGCTATGTAATACAAATAAGCCGATCAGATGTACTTAATCAATACAATAGTTGACTATAGCGAGTGTTTTTATATATGATATGAATGCGCTAATAATGTCGGAATCTTCTTTTCGCACATTCGCACAGTTTCTGATGGTGACGAGTATGATCTTCTTTCAGTCAGCTGTGTAGCACGCTAGTATGTTATGCATAAGGGGTGTTTTCACGATAAGCGATACTGCTCAATTTCATGACACAATCCCTTATCAATACATGTTCCATATTCGTGTTGGTAGTGGCTGGAAGCATGTGTGCTTCTCCGCAAACTTTTCTGGAAAAGGTAAACAGCCATACACCAACACGCAATGAAAAAAGTTAATAATCGTATATTAAACTCTTTTTTTCTAATTGGTTTCAAAGACATTATATTTTTGGGTAGAGCTCCTGTGTTCATTGTGTCACTTATCCCCGATACAGACCAAACATGATGTGCGCTGGCGCATGTTAATGGCCAATTGTACTCCTCATATGACGCATTCGCACCGCCATTCTATTGGATAATTTATTTCTTGGCTATTAATAAAAGAGCCACCTGCTGTGAAGTTTATCTTCTGCCGGTACAGTTTGACCTTGTTTGTGTTTTCCATCTATAGAATTGTTTCTTAATTAACTTTCCAGAATTCTACATTCTTGGCCACCCGAATGAAGGTATTCCAAAGAGCTTAAGAGCTGCTAGGTGAGCCACAGACCAGATCCGTTAAAGTCACGGCGAGACAGCAACCCCCCCCCCCGCAGTATAATTACGGTACTTCGCTTATTTCAGTTTAACATTCCTTTTATTATCGTATTTGTTCTGTTTAACATTCCTGATGTCCTGTTAAACAACTGTATATTTGTGCAGACATTATTGTGCATATACCGTAAACATATCCCTATAAACATAAGATTATGATATTAACTCATCTGCTGTCAAGAGTCTCGAATCTAATTTTGCAGCACTGTACAAATGGCTGATGGAGACATCAGACGTGATGTACCAGGAGAGACCTCTAGACAGGGCCATGTTACCAGCAGTCACGCTGAGGTAGGATGGTCCTTTGAATTAAGTGTGTTTCTATTAAAACGATACTTAATNATATATATAGGAACAATATAGACCGGACAAATATACATTTGAAATATATTTATTAAATCGTGACACGGAACAGACACATGTTTTGAGAAACAACTCAAGAATAAAAATGTAAAAGGCATATTTTTTGTATAATCGTTAATACTCGTTCAAGAAAAGATTTATTAAACAATTCGGAATCGTTGATGGCTGTGGACACTCTAAAATGCACGCAGATAAACATTGCCTAGAATAATTGCAGCAAGTACAAACTAAAACGTAATAGGTTTTACATGTCATAATTATTAACATGAGCCTCAGCATTTGTTTTTTTTTGGGGGAGGGGGGCATATCCGAATTAATAATCGTCGCATATATGGTAGAAGTGTGGTTGTGTTACATTAACAAATGTGCATGTGCATCATTATTTAATTTTAGGAAATACTATTATCGTATATAGTTTTATTAATAAAAGATGTTGATATTTTGCACGCGGTGGATGTGTCTTCTAAAAATCTATTTTAAAAAAACTTCTAGTTTAAGATAGGTTTCGCTTGTATTGTATATTTTCTTCATCACTCTGGTACATTTTTTTCGCAAAATCCTCACCTTGCCAATATGTTTACCATGCTTAATCATGGTTGTTTTTAATTACTAGTGTTTATTTTCCATTTAAATAACAGTGACCTGACATTGGATTTATATACAAATATATAAGAAAGTACGACATTCACACTCACTCATATTTTCAAAAAAAGTATACAAGTTTAAGCAAGTATATTTAGGGTTACTCATTTTCATATAAACATGCTAAGGGCGTAGACCTTACATGTTCTCCTTTGATAAACCAATACGGCAAGGCGTTGAACATAAAACAGCGAGCGTATATAAAGACAGAGAAATATTAGAGTTTATTTTGTAAAAGCGCTAAGATCGATACGAAAAATTACCGTTCCGAGATCCTTTTATGGATTTTCGGCTCTTGATTTGGCACTGCTTAAAAAACGTAAATTCATCAGAATAATTGTATTTTTGTCTCTTATGTTGCATTTGTTTTAAACAACAATTATATCAAGTTACTTTCAATATATGTAATATTTTATCTTTTTACAATAATTCTTTTATAGAGATATTGAATATGCTTTCTCTGAACATTCTGAAAACAATACTATTTTAATACCCTTAAATGTAACTTGATAAAATATACAACACATAGTGGTGTGCAATATTTCAGCTTTATATGCTACCCGTGGTATTTTACACTGTCTTTCTTACATTTGCAAATACAATATATTTAAACCTAATTTTGCAATACATACTCCATTTATTTTTTTAATAGTTCTGTCACTTCAAAACGTTATTGTAATATAATACAATTAAAGTAATTAAAATTCCATTAGATTCAATTGTGTATCCTTAGATTCAATTGTATATTAGATTGTATATCATGATACACTGGTGTACCTAAGGAATTCAATTGTAAAAGAGAACAATGTGTTCTTTACATAACATGCTTATAAACAACAAAAGCTGTATTTGAAACCGTTAAGTAAGTCGTTCCACGAATAACTAACCCGTGGTAATTACATTAAAAAAAATAAGAACAGAAATGTCACATATGTATTACCGAATATTGTAAGGTATGAATGGTTTTGCGTTTGCTTCGAAATATCTGTTTTCAATTAATGATATTTAAATACATTATATGCCATTATGTTGATGTGTTTAGTTCTTGCTCTCAACAACAGGTCGTTTATTTTATTTACTTTCGTTATGTAAGTTTCATTCTTTAATTTAGAATAGAAGCGTTTTGTTTTTGCTTTCAAATCTGCTTAAACAAGATAGTTGTTCTGTTTCCATGTTTCTTTTGCCTTATTAACTGTAGTATTCCATTAGGATATAATTAAATAACGTATATCCATTTATTTTATTAATTGTTTATATGTCATTATTTTATTTTATGGAAATAGTGATTTACTATTTATATCGAATTACAATCTGTAAGACGCTTGTATCATTATGATTAGATAGTACATGTACTCATGTTGAACACTTACCGAAGGATATTCGGTTACGAAATATCAAATATAACATTTCGATGCTACTATGACCGTATTGTTTTGTTTTAACTATACAATTAGGACTATATTTATCTATACACGGTCCAAATTTATATTCTCATGCACAAGCTTTTCACCCACTTCCAGGATCGACATTAACAACATGATTAAAGTTGTATTCATTATTAGTGATGACGGCAGATCGGTTGCAAATTATCAAAGCATCATTGTTACTTATGATTCTTGGTAAAAAAGAGTATTAACATTCCAGAAAACATAAGTGAATCATTCAGTTTAATAATGTTTTATTTTAGTTTTCAACATTCGTTCAAATAAAATCATCTTTCGTGAAATCTTAAGTTTAAAAGATTGTTTTCTTAAGTGTTTAAGAACGTGCGTCTTACTTTAAAAATCCTGAACATAATCAGGAATTTCGTTCAATTATAGCAAACAATAACATTTCGGAAACTTAATTAGGAGAGAAATTATCGTTCTTATCCACTACTTGTATTACAGAACACCAATTATTAACATACAATAATTAAAATTGGGATTACCGCATTGGAACGGTCCAGGCAAAACATTTTAGGGGTTTAAACCGGTTTAAGGGCTAGCCGAACCTTACAAATACCCTCCAAAATTAAATAAAACAAAACACACGCGCGTATAAAACGGGTTTAATCAAATGAACCTATGCAGACAGAAAATGAAAACAAATATGCCAAAACTTGACGCGGATATGTTTTAAAGTTATAAAAAAACATAGACATTTGGCCAATCGATAAAGACATAAAACGAAAGTTAGCAATGTATCTACAGATAAAAATCGATAAAAGAGAATAATAATTCGATTAAATGGCGATTTATTAGCGCAATAGTTAAGTTTTTGTCCGAAAGGAACCATTTCTGTTCGCAAACAGGTAATATGGAACGTTTGTTTTTATTCTAAAGATTTAAAAATACAATAAAATACGAAGCAAGACGAATGATATTCGTACAAATAAAAGATATTTCAGATATTGCATAGTATTTTCTATTGTTTTCCTTTGGGACAATACCGTATTACCCAAAGTGTGTATCTCTCCCACGGCTTTGTTATAAAACTGCAAAGTGTTTATACACAAATATTAGACACTGAATCGATGTTGTCCATTAATAGTTGTATTCCTTTCGACTTCTTTCGGAACCAGCAAGCTGAGCTAAGGAAAATTACAAGTTATTTCATAAACACAAATCATTTCGTCTAAACTATATTTCTCAAGAAGTAACCATTTCAAGTAAGTACGTTGTACAATACTGCATATGCATCATTCGTTCGGAACTGCATTTCGCTGGAAGAAACGATGTCGAGTGAAAAAAAAATCGTCGTCCAATACTTCAAGTGCTGCATATTTGTGTCTGTCGCAATCGATATTTTACAAAAAAACACACTCATAATATGTTATTGACTACATGTTGTGGAGCAAGGCTCCTTGTTGCATAATTGCACAGACCGTTTTTTTCCGAGAACAATACCTATTAAAGATTTCTGCACAGGATGTTCGGAAGCGGGTATCGCACAGACCGTATATGAAAGGATGAATGGCGCAGTTCACAAAATACGAGCGCGAGAAGAACATGTACACGGCTCGTCCTTCGTCACTAAGTCCTTCAACGAATTCGCCTTTTATGGCACGAGTTGCCATAAGAATAACACGCGGGAGATAACTTAGAATAAATGTTAAAGAGATAAGAGACATAATGACAGCAGTTTTTCTCGCCCTTGCGTCCTTACGACACTGTACTTTTTGTGGTAAAACTGTCTTGTCGATTATCGATCCAAATGACACAATTCTAGTATGACTTTCAACAGATGATACTCTATCTTGCGATACCCCTTTGCTTGCAATGGTACTGACCCGTTCGACTTTCGAAGAGGGGTATTTTGTTTCGTTAGAAGCCCCTTGAATATTTGTATCACCGCTCTCTTTAACATCTAAGGGCTTATCAGTTTTATTTGTGTTAGACACATTCACATCGAAAAGATTTTCCTTTACGCAACTTGTATACGAAACCTCCCCATTCCTGGTCAACGAAAAATCAGCGCCTTTTTCTGCCTCAGTTTTAGGGATTATATCCTCAATTATTATGTCGTTGCTTTTACGAACAGCGACGTCCTCGTGAGTTTTGTGTTCATGGATATTGTCACTATTCTTATTACACGTTGCTGACATGATAGGATTTGACATACTTTTCGCGGACAAACGTCCCATCATTTTCGATTGCTTCCTTATCTTGCAGCCGATTAGACAATACAAAACAGACATTGTCACAATTCCAATAATGAACAAACCACTCAAAACTGCTGTGTTGACAACTTTTAATGACGAGGTTTCCATTTTCTCGGCTATGACACATTTGGATCGTAGCACCGCCTCTTCAACAATATCCTGCTTTAACTCAAACGTGTTATTTCCGTACAAAAACAACGCTGGAAGCGCCACTAACACTCCAAATACCACCGACAATATACAGAACACTTTCGCCATACGGGAATTGATTTGACTTTGGAACGGTCTACACACTTTCCGGAATCGGTCCACAGCGATAAATACCAAGATACAAGAAGACGTGCACGTGCCGAGCGTGTTGAAGAACCTCGAGGCTTTGCACATCCACATGTGCTGAATACTTAACTGCTTTATAAGCACCGTAGTCTCGTACGGTATCGCGATGCAACACGAGAACATATCAACGGCGGCAACGAAGACGATGAAGAGTTGCGAGTTTGAACGTTTTATTTTAGTACCGAATACGTAGAGGACCAAAATGTTCCCCACAAGCCCAGTAAAGGCGATGAGCCCGAGGAAAATTGCCGTCGGCATAAGTTGCTGCTGCTCAGAAGCTTGATTGTCGTCAAAACGATCTGTTGACGCCATCGGTGGGTGTGTGGCGTTGCTATCGTCTTCCATGTTGATTCCTCGGTCAGTTGCTAATGCTGTAATTCGTAAATTAACAATTAAAGATAATATTTAACGGTGAATTGGCCACTCGCCATATCTCTATCGTATACAAAAAGGTGTGTACAAAATAAAGGAATGGGAAGCAATGTTTAAGTTAACCAGTCAGAAGTGAGTATTTGTGTAAAAAGGAATGAAGTGAGCGGTTTGACTAAAATAAGTCTCACCAGTGGTCTTAGAGTAGTGTAACTCGGAACCTCGATACAATAACTCGGAACGACGACAAAATAATATAACTCACCAAAAAGTGTTTTATGAAGTTAATTCCAATTTAATTATGTATAGTTGATAAATAATAATAGCAATAATATTATGTTATTGAATGTTGTGCAAAGTCTACAGGTAATATGATATAAAAGTTCTAAATAATGTTCTATTAAGATTTTAATTTCATTCATTCAGCAATAAATCTAAATGTTTTGATAAAAGCTACCTCGCTTAACTGCAGTATATTACGAAAACGGATCTACCACTCATACAACCTAATATAAAAGTACACGATTTAAGGATGTTGAAACCAGTATCTATGCTGTGAAGTTTTATTTACATCAGTACTTTTCAGAGTGACATCTTGAATCGAAACATCCACTATAAGTGATAAAGTAAACTGTTTGATTGTGAAATGGCGTAATTATGTTGACCCGCAAATTTGTCTTGTTAATCCATTTTAAAATGAAAATAGACGATTTAAAAAACATCTTTTTCGGTAGATTTTCGTTTTCAATACAATCGAAACAATATTAATTTCTCTGATAATTCGCGATTTAAAATCGTTACTCTACCAAAACCAACACATGTCCTCTATATAATTACTTTAAAATATATGAAGTCGTAACATAACCATACCATACTAAATTCAAAATTATTTTCTAAGCATAAGTTTGAGGCAGCTTTCAAGCATCTTTGAAAATCATTCTCACATTCGTACTAATTCAGATTCTTCAAAGTTGAATTCATGACAGGCATACAGAAAAGTGTCAAATAATACAAAATAATAACAACTGTATAAACGTAATGAGAAGGAGTAGAGGAAAACGTTATATTTATCAAATAAAATAACTCGTTTTTTTATATTAAGACATATTAATGTTCAACTTTACATTTTTTCGTTACCTGAGTATTCCGTTTTAACAGTTGTTTTATTACCGATAATCGTCCTGTACAGTTAAACAGACACAATAATTACAATGTTTACGCTAGATTATCCTTAAACCAATAGAGGAGACGAGGGATTTGTCGGTTCTTCAAAACAAGGAAACACCACTTCAATTAGGCTGAACATATTCATTTGTTCTAATCTGGACCGACGGATTAGTTCTTTTCCGATTACACTTCGAGTGTCACTAGGGACATCCGCGTATTAATGGCTTACTCGGATAAGTATTCGTTAACAACACTGAATGTGTCGTGCTCTGAGAAAACTGGGCATAAGGCTTGTGTGTAAATTGTCATCCCAGATTAGCCTGTGCAGTCCGCAGGGACAACAATTTCCGCTTTTATGGACTTTTTCGTATAAATGATGTCTCTTCTTAGCAAAAATCCAATTTAGGCGGAAAGTGTCGTCCCTGATTAGCCTGTACGGACTGTACAGGCTAATCTGGGACGACATTTTACGCACATGCATTATGCTCAGTTTTCTCAGAACACAACACTTAAAATATCATGTATGAAACTGCACCATATTAGGGACAAATTCTATTATACGGTTTTTATGTTTGAAAGACCTAGTTGTACTCTCAACGGTCACAAACATTTTATTAACATTCTGTTTTCTTATTGATTGATTATTTTAGATTGTAATTTATATAATAGATTTGTAAGTATAAACAGTAAGTGCCATAATGACACATTGTTAATTATATATTATCCTAAAGTTTAATATTTCGGACGATTTTAACCCCAAAAGTATGTCACAAATAACATTCAAATATAAAAATCATGTTTTTAAACTACTTATGTCAGTTTGTGTTCGCGGTGGAATTGTTCGGTAAGAAAGACAGCGGTGTATTTTAATTATTTAGGCCACTCGTTAGTTATTAGCACTCGGAAAGGCGCTAGCTCTATCCAAAAGCGTATTTACATTGGTAAAAAACAACATTATTTACAATGAAATGTCAGGGAATAATATTTACACATTAAAACGCAAAACTCATTAATGTATCGCGATGATAAAACTGTTTTGCTAAGCCGACATTAGTGGCACGATAATTCAACGAAACGCAAACATGCTCTTTTACATATTATAATAATATTTATTATACAATCCCGGGTTTATACAGTATTATGAAATAACGGTTCACGTTTTTCAGCAATAAAAGAAAACGTCAACATGCTTGTTATATATATATATATATATTAACACAATTGACTATTGGATCACGAGAACATACAAATTTGCAACACCACGTTTTTCAATCTAGATTCTATATCTGATATATGTAAAATGCCCATATAATTATTCTTCGGAACGAAAGCGAATGCAATAACATCAAATGAACGGCAGTTTGTAATATCGTAGCTTATATGTATTTAATGAGCATGAAATTAAGAATAAAACATCGGGGACTCAAAATGATAACTTCAATCGTTTCAAGACACCAAAATAATATACGTACCATCGCCAACATAATTATTCAATTAAGCTGTATTTACTTCTTGCATGGCTGATGTGTCTATTTATCGCTGTGTTCATTCAGCTGTCTGTATCGTTCATAAATCAAAGAATACATTAAAAAGAACACTGTTTAAGCTTTGCAAATTCTGATTTTGTTCTCACAATTCGTTTCACCTTAAATCGTAAATGCAGTCTAACTGATCTGTGTACGCCGTACGTTATATGTGTCGTATTCAGACAAAACTGGGCATAATGCTTGTGCGTAAATTGTCATCCCAGATTAGCCTGTGCAGTCCGCACAGGCTAATCAGGGACAATAATTTCCGCTTTTATGGAATTTTTCGTTTAAATGATGTCTCTTCTTAGCGAAAATCCAGTTAAGGCGGAAAGTGTCGTCCCTGATTAGCCTGTGTGGACTGCACAGACTAATCTAGGACGACACTTTACGCACATGCATTATGCCCAGTTTTGTCTGAACGCGACACATATAGTGCCAAACATAGCTGCAAACGACGTAATTAGCCCCAGTCAGTGACTCCATCGCGGTCAGCAACTACCACTCGTATAGCTTGCTCAAACGCGGCTGGAAACCACATGCCTCCATGCTTTGTCTTTAAAGGTGATATTATACGAAAGACATAGTAAACTAAAAACAGAATATTCAGTCCTTCTCAGCTGTTTGCATTATCTAATCAGCAAATTAATTTAATTACTGAATACATTCGTCGAGCCCATTCGTCGAGCCCATACATTACTTTACTTATATAAGGCATTCTAGGCAATTATTTTAAACGACTCACATTCGTAATTGATAAGTTTTGATAATGTTTAATAATAAATTG
Source organism: Dreissena rostriformis (assembly GCA_007657795.1). Classification (NCBI taxonomy): domain Eukaryota; kingdom Metazoa; phylum Mollusca; class Bivalvia; order Myida; family Dreissenidae; genus Dreissena; species Dreissena rostriformis. The sequence goes on from VMBQ01008747.1 coordinate 16,966, forward strand.
TATTACGTTTTAACAGTGACTCATATTTAATATATTTGTAGAATTTAATAAAATAGCTATAAAATGCAATTTTGCAATACGATATTTACATGTTAGCAAACAATAAAACAAATTACTAACCTCAGAACAATAAAAAAAATTATATAACATTCGGGCTACTGGTTAAAAGATGCGATCATGCAGTCAGTGGTACATTCATGTTTGTAAATAAGTTATCTTTTAGATTTGTTTTTGCACGCCAATTAACAATGTATGTTCGAAGAATGCGAGCGAATAATTATTTTAAATGTTTATGTATAATAAGCGTTAGGCATCGACGAACCTATGATTTTACCTTTGTTTCACATGGTATTAGCGCAGGGTCATAGAATGCGTTGATGTAACTGATGATCTTTAAAAAAAACAACATCAATGGCGTAAATAAACAAAAATAGTTTTCTTGCGAAAGCAGTGACAAAACGTTTGAAAATGTAATTTCGCCAATTTGTGAACAAGTCCTTCTAAGGCACTGTGATTACTATGTGGTAAAGTGTGTTTCTAGGCCCACTTTAGAACGGAGTAGGGGCATTTAAATTTGTCTGTCCTTAAGGCCGTCCTTCCGTGCGTCCCACAGTTTTTATATCACGCTTATCTGAAAAAGTAATGGTTCAAAAAGAGTGAAAGATTGCAAACTCATTTACAAGCATGTGAACTTCCGCACCTATATATGTTGGTTCGCATATTTGCGTAATAGGCGACATTAAGGATGGCACTAACCGGATTCCGTAGGAAATGGCTTTTGATAAGCAATCCAGGAGCGCATCATTTTGAAGACAAAACCCCATTTTTCCAACACAATTTATTACAAGACAGCAAACAAATACATAAAGCAACAAGGCCGTAATGGACCGTAAGCGCTCAAATGAGGCTAAGAACACCAATTGTGAAGACTTGAGCTTGTGATCTATTTTTTGTTATGACCACACTTGACACAGTTTCAAACGTGGCCTTCATATTGTCATGATGAATATTCAAAACAAGTTAAACCAACACTTAGTCGTCAATGTGGCCCTAGTTGAGTAACACGTTTTTCTTTGAATTTGACTTGGAGACCAAGTTGTCGAGATAACAATCTGACCGATTTATGCAAGATTGAGTCATACATGTTGATCATAGAGTGATAATAAGGTTGTTCTAATATTTGCCTGGTGAACTAGATTTTATGCACGTGACCTAGATAACAAATCGTTTTAGGTGTTGCCGAAATTAGCAGTATTACCAAGTTTCATTAAGATTGAATCATACATGTGGCCTCTAGAGCGGTTACAATGTGTTTTTAAGAGTTGGCCTTGTTACCAAGTTTTTGGATGCACGAGACCCAGATTTGAACTCAGCCTAAAAGTGTAAATATAAACATTTTGACCAAGTTATATCAAGATCGATTCATAAATGTTTTTCTATAGTGATAATCGTTTTATTAATAGTTTACCTGGTGATCGAACGCGCGTGACATAGATTCATAGTTGGCCTATCTATTGTCAAGATACACATTGTGACGAAGTTTCAAGATCAAGTCAAACTCCTTTTTTCCAGGGTGGTAACAGTGCTTTGATGTGATTTGACTTCTTGACCTATTTGTTGAATGCACGTAACCTAGGTGCAAACATAGCTTATATATTGTCAAGATAAACATTCTGTCCAAGTTTCATAACGAGTCATACATATGGCCTCTAGATTGATGACAAGGTTAAATAGGCCTTTACCTGGTCACCTTGGTTTTGGACGAACGTAACCAAGATTGAAACTTGGTTATAAAACTGGCAAGATAACCATTTTTGCACAAGACGTATCAATATTGAGTCATAAATATGTCCTCCAGAGTGGCCACACGGTTTTTCTAACATTTTACCCGATTACATAACTTTAAGACGCACATGATCCAGCTTCAAACTCGTCCTAGATTTTGTCTAGATACACATTCTGACCCTGTTTCATAAAATCGGATGACAAACGTGCCCTCTAAAGCGGTAACGAGCTAAATGATGACGACGCACATCGGACACCGAACGACAACGGACGTCGGACATAGTGTGATCACAATAGCTCACTTTGAGCGCTTTGTACACAGTTGAGCTAAAACTACCAATACTTTAATGCAATCAGAGTAAAGAAAATGCAGTTAAAGAAATATTGACAAAGAAAATGGCATAAAGAGCATTGAGTAAATTAGACATGTCTCTAGCTTTACTATACCGGTGTAAGGAAGGTTTTAAAACATGTTAACATTATAAACAACATGTAAAACAAGTGCATATTTTTTATACAGAAATAATCTACAAAATGATAAAAATGCATAAAAAGTTTACGGTATATATTAAATTAAGAGAAAAACAAAACACTTCATGGCTATACAAATGACTTTCACCACATTTAAGGTACACACTTTACCACACGCATTCCTGTTGTAAATCTTAACGTTTTAAATTCGGTATATCCACTGAAGATTCCATAAGCAGATGTCATTGTAAGAGCTCGTGCGCGCGCATGACTAGTTCGACTGCATTTTTTAAAATTAAATCAATATCAGTATGTATATTACTTTGCTTTATGTCTAAATGACATTTTATATTTGCAAAACTAGTGTTCTACACAAATGATGCACGATTTGTTCGATAACTTATAACATTAAACTGTTTTTAAAATGCTCATCTGGCAGATATGCGAACATTGTAAAACATCGGTATTTCTGAAAAAGCAGAACACAAAATGTCGCCAACTAATCGATGAATTCAAATGGTAGTGCGACTTCAAATAGAATAACTCAAAATAAGACGTTCACATGTATACGCCCGCTGTTTCCATAATCTTATAGGCAGAATATATTGACAAAAAATATATAAATGATTTGGACATCAAAGTTGGGATACGCAATCATGTTTTACCATCACTGATATGTTAACACAAGAACATACACAAGCAAAACATGTAAAGAAGATAAGACCTAATTAACATGCTTTCGTACTTTCTTTCAATCCTGTGACTAAATGTTTATACTATACTACAAATCTCAAATTCAATGTAAAAACAACAACATAAAACACAACAACAGTGCGCCCGTCATTCCTTCAATCAGCCACTGAAAAAACTAATTAAACTAATATATTTCACTTGTGTGTAATAAATACGTGTGTGAAAGTATGCATCTTACATGTGTATTGTGTGATTATTTCTACGCCGTTGATATACGAGGAATATGTGCTATATGATCCAGGATGGTGCAGCTGAAATTGCACTTTATGTGTATTCAAAATGTTCACTGCTAACATTTGTTATCAGAATTTCTTTTTTAATGTATCGCGGTTAATCGAAAAAAAAGCAACAGTGACTCGTATGAACTAAACCCATTTATTCCTAGCGTCTACAAGAAAGGCCTTGGCAAACAGCGTAGACCCCATTAGGGTCTGCGCTGTTTGCTTAAAGGAATTTCTGTAAAAATATTCTAAATATAGAAATAAATATACTAGATATCCCTAATTTTGGAAATATATTGATCCAATTTAGAAGGATGGGAGGGTCAATGGGTTAATCGCGACTGCCATGGGCTCTTGAAATCCGAAAGCTCATTTATATATCGCGCGAAACATGTTAACAGTGCGTAAGAACAGTCGTCCTTTAATACTTGTTTTTGCTAAATAACAACAACATTTTGTTTACATAAAATTATTAAAATGTCGATTATAAATGTATCAGCTAATCAGGTTTTCAGTAAGGTAAAACGTTTCTGAAAACGTAATACAGCAAAGTCTATTTTAAATTATATATTATTTTTGCACTTACTAATACGTTTTGGGCATTATACGATATTTTATTGCGTTGAACTTTATATAACATCCTATCCGATATTTAGAATCGCATTCTCAACTATGTAGTTTTTTGTTTTTTTTTAACGATGTTGGCTGGAACATGTCTATCCCTATTTCTTAAAGTAATTTAAAATGTATGATTTGAGATTTACAACCAGTAGGTAACTTTGTCCTGAAATTGAATGGCGATCACAATTGACGAGAAGTAGCTACTACTTGTTTTTGTTTTATTCCAAATTGCATTAGAAAGTTAACAACCTGCTGCTATTGTTTGCATACACCGACTTATAAGATGAGTGGCAATTACATACGAAATAATTTCAATATGCCAATTTGTTTTTACGTTAATATGTTTTCTTAAAAACAAAGTGGCAACATATATATATACGGTTTGGAGACTAAAATTATATTAACCGCGCTCTGTTAAAAGGGGATTTAATGCATGTGCGTAATGTGTCGTCCCAGACTACTCTGTGCAGTCCGCACACGCAAAACAGGGACGGCACTTTCCGCCTAAACTAGATTTTTGATAAGATACTTTCTTTTAACGAAAAAACATAAAAGCGGAAAATGTCTTCCCAGATTAGCCAGTGCGGACTGCACAGGCTAATCTGGGACGGCACTTTACGCGCCTGCATTAAAACCCCTTTTCACAGAGCGCGGTTTATAGTATTTGCTATGACCGTTCCAACGGAGATGACTGAGTTTTAGCCCACTTGATTGTGTGTTTTTTGTTTTGTTTTTGTGATGTGTCTATGGCTTGTGTGATGTGTCCGAATGTTTTGAAATTTACCACTTGCCATGACTTAAAGGTGTGTATACTGTTTGTACAGCTGTCTTCGTATGTATTTTTTTATGGATACGGTTATCGCATTTGTTTTGTTGGAATATCTTGATGTTTCCAATTTGATTAACGTGGCTTTGAAAAACAACACAGCCAAATTGACGGTTATTTCCCAAACAATTGTGCCTTTGATTTCTCTGTTATGGCAATACTGTTACAGTGACGTCATTATCGACGTCTCCTTGCTGGAATGCCAATGACTCAAACAGACTGCAGGTCAAGGTCGCTGTGTTGTAGTGGGTGCTGATGCAGTTTTCTGTTTTGGAGCACCTTGATGCGCAGACGAGTTTTGACCCGACCTTCGCGGATACGTCGATTGCAGTGCCGGTGTGAACATATCCTTGAAAGATCAAATAATGAACGCCTGAAGAAAAAGAATGTGTCAACACATGTATGAGCTTGTATAAAAGGCTTTATTTCTACATGGACGAATATTTGTTGATTGCGGAATAGTCGCTATCTACTTTCTTATAGTCACCGGTCAGTAAAAACATTAATTCTGAAATCTCAATTTAAATATTTGGCTTAAACGTTCTAGTTCTTGTACGTACGTGACTGTTCTAAGGCCGACCAGTTGCATATACCTACTGTTTGTTTTAATATGAAACTGAAAAATAATTGCGTTTTAAATAACTGAAGCATTTACACATTGTCCAACCTACCATTGGATGCAGAATACGGAACACCTTCCACCTCAACCTCACACAGAGTGAGTTCCTCGTGAGGAGTTCTTCGCGTGATCCGTACCCACTGTCCGTACACAGGTGTAGATAGCTCAAACGTGTATGAAACGCCGATCTCTCCCGGGTAAAATCCTTCTAGCGATTGAAAGCCACTCTCCAAGAACCCCACGTAAAGCTCGACGTCTCTAAGTCTATAACCTGAAAAAACATGAAGAACAACTGAAGACTTAGCGACCATGTGCTAACAGGTATCTATAAATAAAAGTTATCGTATCTCTTTTACCATTTACACGAATCGACATTACTATTTTTGTATAAAAACTATATTTAACGTTATAATTAACTATCGGAAAGTACGAACCTTAGCATGTCCCATCTATTGATGTTTTATTGCTTTGGTATTTCAAATCATTATAAGTGATTACTTTATATAGGCCCCGGGCAGGATTTTCTATATCTGAATAGAACAAAATGGCGCCTTATTTACGTCAGAGTAAGGCGTTACTCAAAATAACTCTGTACACCCATAAAATATGTAAGAAACCACATAATAACAAAAAAATGAAAATACTGAATATAATTAAAGGTAAAGATTTGATCGATCCGACTACTGTATACAGTATAAGCTAAAAAAAAAGAAGTCATGGAACAAAATTGAAAAACGAAAATGGGGTACCTTACTGACAATTTTCATCCAGTTTTTCAAAAAATAAAACAACATGCACGTTCATACTATTTTATTTTTTCTTTTCAACTTAATGTGAGCAGCATATTTTAAAGAATAGACATTCATTTCATAGCATGCTAACCACTGTGACCAGAAACACGATTGATGCTATTGCCTGACTGTTCTAAAAGATTATGGCCGCGCTCTGTGAAAAAGGGGTTAAATGCATGTGCGTAAAGTTTCGTCCCAAATTAGTCTGTGCAGTTCGCACAGGCTTATCAGGGACGACACTGTTCGCTTTTAGTGTAACTTTCGTTTAAAGGAAGACTTTTCTTGACGAAAATCCAATTAAGGCGGAAACTGTCGTCTCTGATTAGCCTTTGCATTAAACCCCCTTTTCACAGAGCGAGGCTCACTTATTTTATTCCTAGCCAGCAATAACTTAACAATCGCTGTCCCAAAACAAAGTCCAGCTTGAAATGCACGATTTGATATTTGGTGTTGTATGAAACATTGTATTAAGAAAATTGTTAAAAGCGCATGGAGACAGAGACGCAACTGGTGACGTCACGTCCGTATATATGATGGTTAAGTGCCCATAATGCTTTGTCGATATTTTCATGAACGATCACGTGGGTGAGTTTGGAATATAGATTTTAGGGTCGGTAATTTTGTATTGGCACGAGATATTGCACTTTCGGAAGCAAAATATCAGGGTAGGCATCAAAAAATGTTCGCTCGTTTTTATTACTTTTTTTATCTACTCGTCTAATTAACAGCTAATATTCAAACTTAGGGTATTTCCGATTGATTGCTCCTGATGTTTGAAAATGAGTTGTTGCCCATCAATGCACACATTTCGATTCAATGAATTTTGATTAAATATTGTTTGGTTGTTTTTATAGAAATGCGCAACGAGTGACCAGTCCTGACTAAGAGAATCATATCACTCCAGATGCATACTCGTGACAGAAATTAGTGTAACTTTCCGTGTTTCGTTTATTTCTGACAAGTGACCGATGGCCGACACCATTCAAATATGAGTCGCGTTCTGAGAAAACTAGGCATAATGCATGTGCGTTAATTGCCATCCCATATTAGCCTGTGCAGTTCGCACAGGCTAATCAGGGACGACAATTTCAGCTTTTATGGAATTTTTCGTTTAAATGATGTCTCTTCTTAGCGAAAATCCAGATAAGGGCGAAAGTGTCGTCCCGGATAAGCCTGTGCGGACTGCACAAGCTAATCTGGGACGACACTTTACGCACATGCATTATGCCCAGTTTTCTCAGAACGCGACTCATATTGGTAGGGTTCTTCTTAATTGTCCAATCCTAGAATGGCCTTATATCTGATCAGTGGAGTTTTTGAGGAGTGCACTTGTTTAATCATTTATATTATTCGTTTTTAACATTGCATACTTATGATTAGCGATAGACGTGTACAGAAACAGATGCATCTCATACAGACTGCGATTTTCGGCATTTATATTTATTGATGCATTAACTTAAGTGTCCACATGTCATAATTCAACACGCCGAAGAGAGTTGTGTCAATATGCACATCCAAAAACGGTATTAGTTTACAAAACATAATGGCTTACAACAAATAAAAAGATTATGATACAAAACGTTCTAAATTAGACATGTTTTATACAACGAGTGAACGGCCTCATTACATTAATAAACTGGCTTGAACGATTTGCCACACAACGAATGAGCACGCACGACAAACCCTTCCATGAATTATGAGTTTCACCAAATTAAAGGAACACACTTACTGTATGCATTCCTGTTGTAAATCTTGACGCTTCGGATGAGGAATATCTTCTGGAGATTCACCCACCATGATGTGTTGTAAGACCCTGTGTGCGTGCAGGACTTGCCATTATCCATATCCGGTGACGTGTTCCCGTCAACGGCACGGTCCGCTGTTAATTGTACATTATGATGTAGATATGTGTCCGTCTGGTAGGCAGGTTTACCAAGGGCAACGTTCACAGCGTCTGTTTGAGAAACAATGCTGGGTTAACGTAAATGTCGGAATGACAACATAGAGATTGAAATATCGCTTAAATCTTCATTGAAAAAAAAATACAAGAAAACGGGGAACAAACGTGCCAACGAACTTTGCTCACTTAGTGCTTGAATTGAGTTTTTGAGATCACACGTTGTCCATTTACCGTCGTGTCCGTCCGCTCCCGCGTGGGTGCGTGCGTCCGTCGTGTATCTGTTCTTTGGACGACTCTTGTGGCGCAAGGTTGATCATAATTAATACAGAACAGAACAGTTCTGTTCTGGTTTTAAGAATCCCTCGGAAACACATTTTTTGCAAAGGATTTTAACTTCTGACCTAAATAAATACAAGTGTGCTTCTGTTTTCAAAAGTATTCGGACGACCCAGTGTCGCAATGCTTTTACAACTGATATAGAACATGAATTGTAAATAAATTCCATCTGAAACAGCCTTGAAAACAAAAAAGATCCAAGTCATTAATTGATTGGTTTTCTTTTTTCAGAATTTGCATATCATTTTTTGTAATTATATCTCTGTGCATGTGTCAATAGATTTACTTTTATATTAAATCTGAACTCACATGGGACCAATTTGGATAGCATAGTCCATTTGATATGTTCACTTCTTGGGACGATCATTTTAGGTCAAATATACCTCTCGTGTCATAAACAAACATTACCTTATTGTTAACATGTAACCACAGTGTATATGTTAATATAAGATAAGTATTAAATATAACACAATACGAGACAAGAATATCGAGAATTAATATTATTTCATTTACCAAAGCAAATTCATACTATTGTTCGCATAATTGTAAATGCGTTCTCAGAATAATATAATTTATACTATCAAAAAGTCACATGTGTTGATAGATAGCTCAAGCAATAATGCCTCTAGACCGTTTATTGTCAGGTCAAAACGTTCATGGCATTAAATACCATCTTTAACGTAAATTGCAACTCCGCCCTAGTGTCTATTTTCTCTGTCACAACGGACTGGTGGTGAAAAGTTTCGCATGTGTTAGTCATGTTTTGAAATTGAGGTGTTATGCCATGCCTCCCTCTGTAAACATAAGAGCATCGTATGCTTGCGCTTTAATTTCTTAATAATCCAGCTTTGGTTTTAGGCTTTGGATGCTCAAATGCATTATACTGAGGCCACTATGAAGTAGGTTTATATAGGGTGATATATTTAAGTTTGAGTAAGAAAAAACTGAGCTGCTTCCAGGTCCAGGGTTGGTAATAAACAAAATTATGTTCGATCAAAAGCAAAATAATTTTAATAACGGAATTTATTCGTACAACGTTAAATTCAAAAATGGACATATTGTTATCGCAAAAATGTCTGAACCTATTGATTTATTAATTTTCTATTACTTATATTCAACTATGAAAAAAATTACCACTTTACTTTTGAAACCTAACAATGTCTAAACTTTAAGTAATTAAAACTGAAAAATATCCTTCTTTAAAAGAGATAAGATATATCAATAGTCCAACTTTACAATTTCGATATGTTCGATTCTGAGCAAAAGCGGAAGCGAGCTGCAACACATGTTCAAAACTAATTATTGTATTGAAGGCACGCTATTTGCTTATTACTACTCAACTGGTACAAATTTGATATTTAATGAATGTTTGAAAATAACTCAGTTCTTAATTTTCCTATTCGATTGAATGCTAAATCGTATCTTCGATGTTGAGCAAAAGCGGCCGTGAACTGCATAACAATTTGAAACTGATTATTGTATTTAAGGCACGCGCTTTTTGCTTATTAATGCTCGTCTGGTACTAATTTGATCATTAATGAATGTTTGAAAATACTCAGTAATGTTTATATTCAATGAATTTCTAAATATTATATCGATTTTGATTAAAAGCGGCCGCGGGCTGCAACAAAAGTTGAATATCATTATTTTATGGATGATAATTTGCATACCATTTTTTGGTAATTATATCTCTGTGCATGTGTTAAAAGATTTACTTTTATATTAAATCAGAACTCACATGGGACCAATTTGGATAGCATAGTCCATTTGATATGTTCACTTCTTGGGACGATCATTTTTAGGTCAAATATACCTCTCGTGTCATAAACAAGCATTACCTTATTGTTAACATGTAACCACAGTGTATATATTAATATAAGATAAGTATTAAATATAACACAATATGAGACAAGAATATCGAGAATTAATATTATTTCATTTACCAAAGCAAATTCATACTATTGTTCGCATAATTGTAAATGCGTTCTCAGAATAACATAATTTATACTATCAAAAGTCACATGTGTTGATAAATAGCTCTAGCAATAATGCCTCTAGACCGTTTATTGTCAGGTCAGAACGTTCGTGGCATTGAATACCATCTTTAACGTAAATTGCAACTCCGCCCTATTGTATTCTTCTCTGTCACAACGGACTGGTGGTGAAAAGTTTCGTATGACAGACAGACAGACAGACAGACAGACAGTTTATTCAGACTTATACACAAGTACATCGTCTTCATACTTAAGTATACATATTATTTTCTGTCACGTAACTAGGTTTAACAAATAAACATTACATAACATAAATATACATTTAGGAATACAAATACAAATCAACTATCAAAGCGGTAATGAAACTTATTGAACAGTATTATTCAGAATCATATTTCTTATAACAAGCGCTTCTTTTATGTATTTACATACATTGTAAATTACTGATTTGTCACATGAAACTAATAACTTGTGGAATTTATATACAGATGGGTTTTCATAATAAATACGGCTTATAAATTTTTTCCTTAAATCAGAATAACAGCGGCATATACAAATAAAATGGTACTCATCTTCTAAATCCAAGTCATTGCAACATAAACAATAACGTTCATTACGTGGTATGTTATTTTGGGCGTATCTGCCAGTTTGAATTCTCAAAGGATGTGCAGAGACTCTTAGTCTTACAAAAAATAATCGCAGACGTCTAGGAAGTAAGTCTAAATATGTTTCATATTCCAAACAGCTTTTAAAAACTTTATACATATCTAATACAGTACTATTATTCATTTTACCGTACCACTCTTGTTTAAAATTGTCAACAAGTCTACATTTAAACTCGCTAATAAAACTATTAACTTGAACAACGGTTGGATTTTCAAATACATAACCAAATCCAAAATTATTTAACATGCTCTTGACATTTGAGACCCAGTTCGTATAACCTTTATTACAATCGTTCAAGGCTTGTTTGTACACATTTTGCATTATGATATTTTCATTGCTCAAAATTTTAAACCAATATTTAATAATTTTAACAAATCTGTTTATATATAATGGATATCTACCTAATTCTCCATAAACAGCAACATTACATGTATTTATTTTCACCTGCAGCAAGCGTTTGCAAAATTTTAAATGTATACGTTCTATATCATCTGACTTCGTGAAACCCCACACTTCTGAGGCATAATTTAATATAGAACCCACAAAAGAGTCAAATAACTGGCAAAATATTTTCGGTTTTATGTCAAATTCATTGCATTTAAACAATAATGTATTCAATGCTTTAAGGGCTTTACCAACCAAATGTTCTTGGTTTAATTTAAAACTTCCAGTATAATTCAACACCGTGCCTAAATAGTTAAAGTTATCAACAACTTCAATATAATTACCATTGTATGACCATTTTTCATTTTCTTTTAATCCCCCTCTTTTCCGAAAAACCATTATTTTAGTTTTTGCAGTGTTAACATTTAGCCCCCAAGCATTGCAGTATACATACAATTTATCTAAATGTGATTGGACCTCAGCAGGTGACTTGCCTAAAATAGCCATGTCATCGGCAAAAAGTAATAAAATCAACACAATATCATCTATACTCAAACCAGAGTTAATGCTATCTTGTAAGTAAAGTTCAAGATCTTCGACAAATAAAGAAAACAAGATCGGCGACATTACCTCCCCTTGCCTCAGTCCAACCGCATAGCTAAAATAATCTGAATAAGATGAACATGATTTAACACGTGACTTAACATTCGCATACATATCCTTCACTATTCTAAGCAATTTACCTTGTATACCAGACTTAAACATTTTCAACCATAATGCATTGCGGTAAATACTATCAAAACATTTTAACATATCGACGTAAATAACATACAAACGTTTATTTTCATTCAAATAATTTTGAACAATTGACATCAGAATAAAAATAGCATCAACAGTTGAATAACCTTTTCTAAATCCGAACTGCGCATCCGAAATAATAGTGTTTTCATTGCAAAAAGTTTCAATGCGTTTATTTAAAATCGTGGTAAATAATTTTGAGAAACAGCTAACTAACGTAATCCCTCTATAGTTATTTACATCATTAACTGAACCTTTTTTATGCAAAGGGATTATAACCCCTTCTGTCCATTTATCTGGGAAAAAGCCCGATACAAAAATACCGTTAAACACATCGCATAAATGGGCAGATAAAATATCACTACATTCAAGAAAATATTCATTCAACATACAATCACTACCCGATGATTTATTACGTTTTAAATGTTTAATCGCATTACGAACTTCATCAACAGATATAGGCAAGTCAAGTTCAGGAAATGAAGAATTTTCTAAGTTAAAATCATTATTTAAGCAGAAATCCTCTGCTTCAATATTACAAACATCAGATATATTGCTACTTAGGTTTTCAAAAAACTTTGTAAATTCTTCTAAAGATATTTTATTTTTAATAACACTATTTTTAGATTTGAAAAAACGCCAAAAGTCCCTTGGTTTGTGTTTTCTTAAATTTTCAATCTCAATCATTTTTTTCCTATAACAACATGCTTTCTTCTTTCGAATTAAGTCCTTATAAATCCTCTTACAGGTACATAAATGTTCTCTATTTATATCAGTTTTACTTGAGTTAAAAATACGTAGAGCGTCGTGGTACACATTTCGTGCAGTTTGGCACTCGTTATCAAACCAGTCTGCATTCTTTATACAGCTATTTACTTTAAAACTAGGGTGAGTGTTATAAACGTATGTTTTACTAAATAACGGGTCCGCAACACTGCGAATGGTTTCAGTAAATCTATTCAAAACATCATTGATTTCCGTTCTACTTGAATAATCTACATGCTGTACAATAGTATTGAATACAGGTAACATAGAAATAATACCTGAGCGAAATTGACCTCGTAACGCATCGTCCCATTTATACTTGACATCAGTGTGAGACTTGTACTCAGCTGAGACATTGTTACATAATAATGAAAAATGTAACGGGGCGTGATCACTAAATTCGTTAAAATCATGCACGGTAAAATCAGATATACTAGAAAAGCTGTATTCGGTCGCCAACAAATAATCAATTACAGATGTACCGTTATTGGAATAAAAAGTGTGCTTACAGCTATTGCCAACTCTACCATTAGCAATTCGTAAACAAGTAGATTTACATAAATCCAGTAATTTTACTCCATGACTATTTATTGAGCTATCAACTGAGGCCCTCCCAGAGGTGTTATCTGGACAGTAATCGGCGTCATCATAAACAGTATTAATTATATCGTGTACAATGTAATCGAATTTATTGCCAACTCTACTATTGAGATCACCAACAACAAAGATTTTACCGAATTCAGAAAAATAAGTTATATCGTTTTCTAAAATTTCAAACAAATCTACATTAAAAGTGTTATAAACTGGAGACTCATGCCCCCATACATATGTTGCGCATATATAAAAATCTTCTGATATATTAAAAAATAAGTGGTCAAGTTTCAACCAGATTATTGTATCGAAATGATTTTTTACAATTTTAATACCATCGGCTAATTCTTCTTTAATATATATAACAATACCACCACTATTTCTACGCGCTTTTTTGTGTTGAAATTTTCTGAAGAAGTTAAAAGACACATATCCATTTAAATTGACATCACTGGAACTATTAGCCCAAGATTCATACAAAAAACATACATCATGAGAACTTAAAATATTTACAAAATTGGGAGATGACTTCTTTACATCCGTAAGTCCGTTAACGTTCCACGACAGGATAGATATTTCACCACCGCCGTGCTCCTATGCGCGCACCGGGTTGCCGTCGATATAAAGCGTATCGTATGCCAGGTACGCCCGCTTACCCAGCCGCCTCGCCTCCTTCATTTTCGGCACTAATTGACGCCTTTTCATCGTGACTTCCGGGGGGAATTGCTCGAACACCCGGTACGCCGTGCCATCAAGCTCCTTCCACCTTTTTCTCACCATTTCTCTGTCCTTAAAGAACGAAAACTTTGCCACAATGTTTCTTATCTTTCCATGTATCGGCGATCCCGGAGACCGGTGGACGCGTTCGAATTTAATAGAAGTGGCTACTTCCTGCGACAGCTTGAAAGCGCTCACCAAATGCTGACGCAGCTTGGCCTCCGTCATCTCTGGCGTCTCAAATACGTTTTCGATTGCTTCTGGTATTGCCGTGAAGACCAGGTTATTTCGCATTGACTGCGATTGAAGGTAGCTAACGTCCTCCCGAAGGGTATCGCGCTCCTTCGTTAGCTCCTGGACCCTCTCTGCGAGCTCTGCAGCATGAATATCTGCACCGTCTACCTTATCTTCGAGGCGTGATACCCGCTCCTCAACCTTTTTGGCCCTCTCCTCATGAACCACCCACAACTGCTTAATCTCCTTCTCAAAACTTTCCATCCGCTTCTCGATCGAGTCCATAACACTCATCTTTGTCTCTAAACACTGTAAACGAGATGAGACGGACTTCAGAAGAACCATCACATCACGAATCGTGGGCTCCGCACTGCTATCTGCCATGTTGTTAACAAACCCACTTCCGGTTTCACTGATACCACTGGTACTTCCACTACTGCTAGAACTTTCAAACACACTATTGTCTAAAGTGTCAACACCAAACAACACTGAGTTCACCTTATTTAATACATCGCTCACTGACACGTTGCCTTTATCGGAGTCCGATGACGGGCCTCTTTGTTTACGCACCTTGACAGCATTAGGTTCATGGTTATTGTCACTGCTGTTCCTTTGTTTTCTTTTACTGCTTTTCGATTTCGGCATTGTCCAACATACTATTCCGATGTAAATCACATTTTCACATATAATCCTAATAATTTCCACTCAAAATGATTACTTAAAACACTGTAAATTCGCTAAAATGTATTATTTTTCTCTCCCGCTAAAAATTTGCGACCGCTTGCACCTACGTCACGTGATACCCCCATCTATGTGTAAGTCATGTTTTGAAATTGAGGTGTTTTGCCATGCCTTCCTCTGTAAACATAAGAGCATCATGTGCTTGCGCTTAAATTTCTAAATAATTCAGCTTTGGTTTTAAGCTTTGGATGTTCAAATGCATTATACTGAGGCCACTATTAAGTAGGTTTATATAGGATGATACATTTAAGTCGGAGTCCGAAGAAACTGAGCTGCTACCAGGTCCAGGGTTGGTAATAAACATAATTATGTTCGAACGCAAAATTATTTTTATAATGGACTTTATTCGTACAACGTTTAATTCAAATATGGAAATATTGTTTGCGCAAAAATGTCTGAATCTATTGATGTATTAATTTTCTATTACTTATATTCAACTATGAAAAAATGACCCCTTTACTTTTGAAACCTAACAATGTCTAACTTTAAATAATGAAAACTGAAAAATATCCTTCTTTTAAAGTGATGTGATATATCAATAGCCCAACTGTACAATTTCGATATGTTCGATTTTGAGTAAAAGCGGCAGCGAGCTGCAACACAAGTTCAAAACTAATTATTGTATTGAAGGCACGCTATTTGCTAATAAGTACTCAACTGGTACAAATTTGGTATTTAATGAATGTTTGAAATTACTCAGTTCTTAATTTTCATATTCCATTGAATGCTAAATCGTATCTTCGACGTTGAGCAAAAGCGGCCGTAAGCAGTTGAAACTGATTATTGTATTTAATGCACGCGCTATTTGCTAATTACTGCTCATCTGGTACAAATTTGATATTAAATAAATGTTTGAAAATTACTCAGTTCTTAATTTTCATATTCCATTGAATGCTTAATCGTATCTTCGATGTTGAGCAAAAGCGGCCGTGAGCTACGTCACAAGTTGAAACTGATTATCGCATTGAAGGCACGCGCTATTTGCTAATTACTACTCAACTGGTACAAATTTGATATTTAATGAATTTTTGAAAATTACTCAGTTCTTAATTTTCATATTCCATTGAATGCTAAATCGTATCTTCGATGTTGAGCAAAAGCGGCCGTAAGCTGCAATCACAAGTTGAAACTGATTATTGTATTTAATGCACGCGAAATTTGCTAATTACTGCTCAACTGGTACAAATTTGTTAATTAGTGAATGTTTGAAATTACTCAGTAATGTTTATATTCAATTAAATTCTAAATATAATATCGATTTTGATTAAAAGCGGCCGCGGGCTGCAACAAAAGTTGAATATCATTATTTTATTGATGACACGCGCTTATTGCCGCCGATAAATATTTGTTCTTGTGTTTACGGAAATGTCCATACACCGTTATTTTGCGCAATGTCGTTTAACGTTTTCATTGCGTTTATATCTAACAAATCCGTAAATGTCGATTTAAATCATGTAAACACAATTTTAAAATGTTTTTGATTCTTTATAAAATATATAATGAAACATACATTATAATAAATCATTCGAAATCATTTTAAAGCCGTTACATGTTTATCATTTATGTAAATTGTAGAAAGAAGGTGAGTATATTTTTTATAATTTCTGCAAAACACATATACATAATATGAATCGAGTTAGAAAATGGGAATTGTACATGCGATCGTAAAGCAGCAAAAACTGCAAACAAGACAATCCGTATCACCACATGTGTATTCGTCATTCTATAAAAACAATTTAAGGAACGTCGAAAATAATGTAAAATCGACAAAAAATACTGTATTCGAAAAAGACACACCGAAACAATGTACGTTTTTTGCACATGAAATACAATGTGCATATCGTTTGACTGCAAAACATAAAATTCCAGTTAACTAGCAAAAACGTAATCAGTATATAATTTGGTTAAAATATTGCTTTTCAACATGCTACCACAGTGCTTTACTTTGCTAATCAATCACTTAAAATATTTCAAAATGGCGTCATATGCACCGTTTCGTTGCCAAGTTGTAAGATTTTCGGAAAGTAGCGAAGATTTTTCGTTAGTTCTCGTTCATGTCCGTGCAATCCGCTTACCAATCAGAAATACGTTACTACCGAATTCGGTAGTGCCCGGATTTCGCAGTTTTTCATCGATATACTTCGTACGGAAAGTCGGCTACGTTATTTGCACCCCGATATGTATAATATTGATATTGACTGGCGTTTAAACGTTTACTGTTTTTGTAAACATTTTGAGCAAAACACGAAACGCGACCGTTGAAACGTTTAAACGTGATACCCTTAATCAACACGGATAATGTCCATCATTAAATGGAAAAAAGCATTTTCATTCCGTAGAATACCATTAGGGCCATCGTGGTTACACATTAAAATCCAGAGGGTGAGAATGCGAGAACGCGAGAGTACGATGACGAGAATGCGACAATACGATGAAGACAGTGCGACAATACGATGGCGAGAATGCGAGAACGCGATGGCGAGAATGCGAGAACGCGATAGTACGATGACGACAATGCGACAGTGTGATGATGACAGTGCGACAATACGATGGCAACAGTGCGAATGTACGATGGCGACGCGATAATGCGAGAACGCGAGAGTACGATGTCGAGAATGCGATAATACGATGACGACAGAGCGACAATACGATGGCGAGAATGCGAGAACGCGATGGCGAGAATGCGAGAGTTCGATGACGAGAATGCGACAATACGATGACGACAGTGCGACAATACGATGGCGCGAATGCGAGAATGCGATGGCGGGAATGCGATGCTACGATGGCGACAGTACGATATGACTATCGCATTGTCGCCATCGTAATATCGCCATCGTATTGTCGCACTGTCGCATTGTCGTCATCGTACTATCACGTTCTCGCATTCTCGCCATCGTATTGCCGCACTGTCGTCATCGAATTGTCGCAACCTCGTCATCTTGCTCTCGCGTTCTCGCCCTCTGGATTTTAATGTGTTACCATGATGGCATTAACGGTATTCCGTAGTATCTAAATGTGCAAGAGAGGCAACTGACTTCTAACTGAGTTTGCTCTTTTTACAAATCGAATGGGGAAAGCAAAATTACATTTTAAAAGGTTATTTTTGACGTCTATATGTTTGGTCGACCGCCTCTATACATGCGAATAAATGATATATGACTGATACATTTACAACTAAGAATAGAGTCTATGATTAGATTGAAGTCTGCTCAAATGATCTCAGCAAAACAATTTGTTTAATCGCAAGTATAACAATAAACAAAAAGTTAAAAGTATTTACGAAAACAAGACTTTGGCGACTTTGTTTTATTTCCGCGCAATGTTGTTGTTTTCGGCGCAAGTTTTGTGCGTAACGGCATCTGCACAAGAGTAGCTCCTTACGTAACTAGAGGTTACCGCATACCGCGTAGCAAGGAACTGCGTCGCAAATAATTTGCAATAAATAAACATGTCAAATATGCTGATCACAGCTCTTATAAAGTATTCAAAATGAACACAAAGGATTTCCTTGTCGATAAACTGAAAATTATTTTCTGTAAATGAATACATACATTCACATTTTCCTTAAACAAAAAATAAAATCAACTAGAAATGGCGCGGCAGAGGCCGACGCGTATCCCCACACCA
>VMBQ01008748.1:0-35644 GCA_007657795.1 Dreissena rostriformis
TTGCATGTATTCAAACGGATTTTAGTAAATATCTGTGATGAATTACATCAATGAAATTGCAGACAAATTTCCTTGTGATGATGTTTGAGAAAATGTTTTATCAATTAAAACCTATTAACAAAGCATATTGTTATGAAACTAACAATAAATAAACATGTAAAATACTTACCAAATTAGTACATGGGAATGATAACTGTGAAAACGACAAAACAAGTTTGACCTTGGTGTCTGCTAACTTTGCTGTCTATGGTAAATTTATATCAAAGGGGAGTAACTCAACAAATGTTTAGTACCTAAAATCAACTAATTCTTTATATTATTATAGTTGTCATAGCTTTCAGAGTTTAAAGTTGACTCAGTTGATAAAAATGGTATATACTTTCATTAAACTGGACAACATATTACTGGTATAAAATCATTATTTAAGTTTTAAGCTATGAATTAACACAATGTATCAAATGAATATACAGTTACAAATGACTTCATCAATTAAAATATTATTTAATGATATCTGGATCGTATTCTTGACCATAAAAGTTATCTTTTTCATTTGTTTTAAAGGATATTAATACATTTATTAATTTTACCTGATTTTAAGTACATTTTTATCAAATACTTGGTAGTTATACATACAGATATTAGACTTTGCCCCCAAAATTTAAGCATTTTATTTTGCTGATTTTCAGTAAAATATGCACAAAAAATGCATTCTATTACATGGTAATATGTAAATTAAGCATTTAAGATACACACCCCTTTCATTTAATGTTGAATTAGAAGGAGGATAGCAATTTTCCCCACATAAAATGAAAGTTGTAATGTATACAGTGAGTAAGACAATTTTGGCGGCCATCTTGGACGCAATCTTGGATTTTGAAGCCCTCCAGCACTTTCGAAAAAATGAAATCTCATACCATAATCTACAGACCCAGACGAACATTTCTGTATTTAAACTCTTTGTTTATGATCAGTGGCCAGTTACTCCCCTAAATAAGCGACTTATGTGGGCCTGTTTGCATCACTATATGGCCCAGCCTATTGCTATTAAATTATTTTTAAATTGTGTAACATTGTAAATTGGGTATGAATTTCAATGTGTATGACATAAATCATTCTTTATTCTTTTATTATTAAATTATCAAATGGATTGTGATAGTAAGTTTTATTATTATTTTGATACAATTCTATGGTTATAATTATTATTTCATTGTATCAAAATGATTACCTTCATTGTAAAGTACAATAATCTCTTGTTCATTTTGCTGGTCACATCTTCTTTTACTATATTCATATTATTGCACTGATGATAATTGGTGCTACTTAATGCTGAATAAAGTCATGTGATGGATAGGGAATTTTACTTTTAATATTTATACTACAAACGTGCTAGAAACAACTCTAAATGACATATTTGTTTAGATAAAGATTGATCAAGTCTTGATCTAATTCTTATATATTTATTTTTTTACCTTGAACTTATCCTTATATTTGGCTTAATTCATTCAAAATCCTAGTTTTGCTATAATACTTATAATATTCCAACCTTTTATATTGAATTGTGACCTTGACTAGTCTAAGGCCTGTATCTAGGGCATGACAATTTTCCAAATAGTGGCTGTTTCAGCATGTAAGTGGAAAATTCATGCATGCTGGACATGCGTCATGCAAAGAATAAAGTATTAGGGGTTTGTATTTTATATCTGCCTTTCACCTTGGACAGTGACCTTGAACCTCTTATTTTACTTGTGTTTCTCCCTCTCACCATACTTGTCACAACTGACATTTGTTATTTGAAAATCAATACAAAATATGTTGGGAAAAGTTATTATAACAAGATGTGTTTGTGAAACACTATGTCCACTTTTGAGCGATTTTGACCCATAAATTTGACCTTTGACCTTGAAGGATGACCTTGACCTTGACCTTTCACCACTCAAAATGTGCAGCTCCATGAGATACACATGCATGCCAAATATCAAGTTGCTATCTTCAATATTGAAAAAGTTATGGCCAATGTTAAAGTTGGCGCAAACAGACCAACCAACCAACAGACCAACAGACAGACAGGGCAAAAACAATATGTCCCCCAGTATATACTGGTGGACATAATAAATTGTTGACTTTGAATGGTGACTTTATCATGGACCTTAATGAACCTGGTAACTATAATGCTTTACACTTATGCAAAATTATTTGAAAGTCAAAGATTCATGTAATTATTGAACAAGCTTCAACATGGACCTGTTTTTTACATTTGTACCTTAAGAGTGAACTTGCCCTTTGCCGAACGACACATTATGTTCTCCAGAAACGTCATGGTGAATATTTATGCTAAATTATTTTAAAATTGCGCAATAATTAATAAAACAACAGTCTGGGCAAGTTGTTTTAAGGCAAACTTTAACCTTTGAAATTCAAGTCAGACCTTGAACTTTTAGGTAGGAGGATTAATATTACATGCAACATATTGCTTTTTTATTGTGGACATTTGTAGTAAGTTTATTTTTAAAATGCATGATAAAAGATGAAATTATAGTCCAGAAAACAACATATTACGAAATTGTACCTTTTACTTCTAATAAGTGTGAATGTGAACTTTGAGGTAGAGACAGGGTGTAACACTATCCAAATTTTGGTCAATTGAAAAGTAAATCCATGCTGGATAGTGTTAGAGGTCGATTTCTTATATTTAACCAGTTTTACCATGTATTGCTACTTAAAACTAGCACTTAGTGGTTTTGCTTTTGCCTGCATCTTAAATGCTTTATGCTATAAATTAAACAAAAATCAATGAATGCTTTACAAATGTTTTCCAGTGTTTTTTTTCCTGAACTTGATGTGTGATATTAACTTGGTTCTAGAGATCTGGTTCCCCTTGTCAATAAATAACCCACTTTCATACCAGAACACACTTAAACCAACATAAAACTGTGTTTTTTTTTCTGAGTTTTTCTTAGCGGAGGTTGGTTTTTGCTTTAAAAGCGAGTTTTATGTGCGCTAAACTGTGCTTAACTGAGTTTAAAGTTGGTTATTTGAAGAAGATGTGTGTTTAAGCGAGTTTTTTTCTGTAAGGAGTCAGTTTTTTGTGTGTAAAAAGTGTGCCTTTTTATTTATGAGTTGGTTTATGTGTGTTTAAGTGTGTCTTTTTGTTTTATAAGCGATTCTTTTACAACAGAAGTTTTTTTTTTTTTTAAAGAGGTGGGTTTAAGCGAGTTTAAATTGGTCTTTTTGTAAATAATTTGAGAGCTGCAACGAGGCTAAAAGACTCACTTTAACACACTTTTCAATAAGTTGGTCTTTTGTTTATTAATAATACTCATCAATGAAACAATAATTCTTCAACTAGGTCTTTGTTTCATGTTTATAGCCATATATAATACAAGTCAATTGTAAAGGGGCTTTTTTACAGCTTGTTTGCCATTGTCCCTATTGTACATGTGTGTGCTCCCCATAATTTTTTAGTGAATATTGGATGAAAATGGCTCTTTCAGAACATCACAGGTTCACAGATGGACAACAAGTATCACTGCCAAAAACTATAAAAATGATCAAACTTAGTTTTATACCTGAAAATGAAAGAGTTTGTGTTTCACTTTGATTTTTTTCTTTATATTNGAAGAACTTTTTAAGTAATTGCAGGATCCAGAAAAGTGTGACAGACAGACTGATGGACGGACTGACGGACGGACAGAACGCAAACCATAAGTCCCCTCCGGTGAAACCGGTAGGGGACAACAAGTTAATTCTAGTGTGGGGCCATTTTGTGCTGGTGGAGTATGATTTGAACAAACATGGTAAAGGACACCATAAAATGTCATATGCCAAATACCAAACCTCTGGACCTTGCAGTCCAGTTTCTGGACCCAGAAAAGTGTGACAGACAGACTGATGGACGGACTGACAGACGGACAGAACGCAAACCATAAGTCCCCTCCGGTGAAACCGGTAGGGGACAACAAGTTAATTCTAGTGTGGGGCCATTTTGTGCTGGAGGAGTATGATTGGAACAAACATGGTAAAGGACACCATAAAATGTCATATGCCAAATACCAAACCTCTGGACCTTGCAGTTCTAGAGAAGAAGATTTTTAAGTTTTCTCTTTATACATATAAGGAAAACAAGTTATCCCTAAGAGGGGCCAATTTATACTCCAGGGCAATTTTTTGTCAAGTGTTCACTATGTGGTAATCTGTTTTCTGTTGAATGCACATGATAATGGTGCACTTTAAAAACAATTTATTTGTGATACAGCATTGAGGCTATAATGCATCTTGAAAAATTGATACACACAGTGTTATGATATTAACTAACAGTAATTCTTCTTTAATCTTCCCACTAGTAATTATTTGGTATTTTTGTATTGTCAATAAACTACTTTTACACTCAAAATAACAATGCAAATAGCAAAATAATCGCAAATAGAGTGGTGACAATGATTTTCTTCGATTCGACCTGGTGACTAAGTTTTTGAACACTTAACCCAGACTCAAACTGGGCAAATATATTGTAAATGTAAACATTCTGATAAAGTTTCATCAAGATTGAGTCATAAATAGGGCTTCTCGAGTGATAACAATTTTTTTTCAGATTTGACTCTTAGACCTAGCTTTTTACTCCAAAAGACCAATGTTCAAACTTGGCTTACATATTGTTAAGATTAATATTCTGACCAAGTTTCATCAAGATTGAGTCATAAATGTGGCTTCTAAATTGGTAAGAAGGTTTTTCAAAAATGTTATCAAGTGACCTTTAGTTGAGCTCAATTTTCCCACTTGACCGACCTTAATTTTGTAAGGCGAAGCACTTTACCAAGTTTCATCAAGATTGAGCCAAAAAAGTGGCTCTTAGTGTGGATATGAGCTCACAATAGACTGATCCCAAAATTGGCACGAGTTTAGAAAAACCCACTATCCCTCGGGTACATTGAACAACGCTGGTCCATTATATCAACCAATGATAGCTCAGTCTAAAAAATAATGGTTGATACAGTATGTGATTTTGAAAGGATTATAAATGGGTAAGCTTTATTTGTACCAGCAGATTAGTGGGTTTTTCCAATAACCAACGCATGCACATTAGAATGAGAAGAGAGCTTCCTGTGTTGGTTGATAAGTATGACGTCAATTTGATTGTCCTCGCACTGTTTATGAATGAAGTCGATGTAATTTGATTTTCATTGTTGAGGTGACGTCACATTTCCACAGAAAAGTGGAGGAAGTAAGGTTAATAAAGTTATCATTTATAACCTTTAAATCGCGGATGAATTTTTAATAAAATTGTGTTAGAATCGAAATAATCGACGGGTAACGGTTGGTTATTGCGGTAAAAACCAACGGTAAATGTATGTCGTTACGATGCTTGTTATCAAAGCACTCGGGCTATGCCCTTGTGATTTAATTCCTTCGCATCGGAACTCCATACCGTTGGTTATTACCGCAATAACCAACGGTTACCCGTCGATTATTTCTTAAATATAAGATGCTGAAAATAAATCTTAACCATAGCATCATGCAAGGCTGTCACAAAGGGTGTGTTATATGGCTGGATTTATTTGATAAATAAATGTCAAAACCAGTTAATATTTTTTTTTAAGATGAGGAATGTAAAGCATTAAAAGATGAAACACCACAACCACCAGGGAATCAGTCAGGTAGTATTGAATTTTACTGACATAAAATTCACAATTTAACTAAATCACACAGTTTGGATGTTGCCTGAGTATATTAATTTAAGTTTTTAACATTGACAAAAAGAATTTTTGAAAATATGACAGGAAGTGAAACTTGAACACAAAACCTTAAAGCGGGACTGTACCATTTTTATATGTGTTAAATTTTAATATATTGATAAAATTATGTTACGATGAAACAAAATAGGCAATACAAATTATACATTGAAGACGAATTTCATAAAATGCAGCAAAGACAAGCTAGCGCTGGTTTAAGCCGATGCCGTCACTTTTACTCGTATTTGTAAGGAAACAAAATTGTGTCTTTGTGTCGTATGAACGAATCTGCACTAAAACTAAATTTAGAGTCACATTGTACATGCATTATATATATGCTGGCGAATTCGGCTGGAAGCCATTTTCAATTTCTGATTTAAATATCTGGCCTATTTCGCATTTTTCGACACATGTTCTTCTTAACTTTTCTTTTAATTTATATTGAAATATATGTATACTAATTTTTAACACATTTTATAAAAATTCATTTTTATTTGACAAAATCGTACAGTCCCGCTTTAAGTTAAGGTTGTTAATGACACAACCATGACCCACCTATGTGTCCATCCAACATACAATAAGTTGAAAATTGTGGCTATTTTAATGATGTGAATCACCTTTGGTTGCAGAAAACAACCACATGTTGGCCTTATTTTTTAAAGAAGGTTAAAGCTAAGCATTAAAAGACAAAATACCACAATATCAAGGGAAGCATTCGGGTAGAACTGAATATTTATACACTAAAAAAAAACATTAAGTTATAGCAGGGTCAGTATGTTCTGAGTGGATTATATAGATGACCTTGGTTCTGTCTGTCTGGATTTCCTTTCAGCTCTGTAACTTTTCTTCGGGACAGCTGTCTTACCCAGGGTTTTATCTAATTCAATAGTAAATGCAATGTTGAATAATTTGCTATCAGTAGACCAAAATGAATAGATCAAATATTTAAACAGCATATTTCAGACCCACCTAAAAAAAACAAAATCAAGCACAACAACACCAAACAAACATCGGATACATATCCTTTTTTGTGTTAAAGGTAAAAGTCAAAATTCAAGGTCATACATTTTTGTGTCTCCTTTTCAGGTTGTAGTACCTATGAATATTTTAATTTCCTATTGTTAAAGAATGTTCCGTGCACAACTCCCATCCTCCTTGGTCAATGGCACACTTTAAGTTGAAAGGTCACGTACTTCCACTTATTAACTTATTAATGCCTTGGTGGTTGTTTAAATTACTTCATATTATTTTTCCCTGAGACCACATGATGTGTAGTGCAAAATTCTAAGCGATCCTAAACAGGAAATGTCAAGGTGAAATTTTGTTTCAGTAATTTAAATCACTAGGAGGATTTTAATTTTTGGAGCATTATTTCAAGAGACCAATGTCATTTACAAAGTTAATGCTCTTAGGTGACAGACAGGTCAAGGTTTAAGCGGTAGACTTGACATTGACATTTGACCTGCTGACCACAAACTCCAAAGGCATTTTCCTTTCCCCTAAAGTAACCATCATATAAAATTTATTATTGTTGGTCAAAGCATTCTTAAGAAATCTTGCAGAAACAAAGTTCACTTTACAAGCCCCTGCAACCTTGATCTTTGAGTTAATTACTTTAAAATAATCGGCATTATTAATCAATTTGCATAAACCTGAAAATGTTCAGAAGTTATGCAGCAAAACATTCATGTAACTGTGAAATTGACTTTTGACTATACCTCAAAATTGATAGGTGTGTTCGCTTTCTCCCAAGTAACCAGGATACCATGTTAGTTGATCATCGTAAAAGCATTCTTTAGATATTTTAAATAGGTCAGAGTTTCATTCTTTAGAACCATTTACCTAGGTTAAAGTTTATCATTCTCGGTCAAAGGTTACATTCAGACCATCACATGTTTGAACATTGTCCAGCATAAATGGATTTCTAAATTACTTGGCAGAAGTGATCACTTAAACAGAAGGTGCCACGTTCCAAGGTTATGGTCAAATTTGATGTCAACAATACAATTTATAAAATCAGAAATTATAAATTTGTTAAGCATAATGTTCATAAAAATGTTCAGCATGGATGCATTTTGTGATATGCATACTGAGGCTGATGACCTCCTGCACCATGTAGGGTGGTATATAGTGATCGCACTGTCTGTCCGTCTGTCCGACTGTCTGTCTGTCCTTCTGAAATTCTGTCACACTTGTGTTATGGTTTCGAAAATCGGTCATAACTTTTGCAATATTGATCATAGCAACTTGATATTTGGCATGCATGTGTATCTCATGGAGCTGCACATTTTGAGTGGTGAAAGGTTAAGGTCATCCTTCAAGGTCAAAGTAAAACAAAATGAAAAAAAAAAGTGAGCATTCAAAGAAAAATATAACATGTCATTATTTTGCTGTTTTTGTTGATGAAGTCAATGCCATGTATGTTTTCTTATAACCTTATACAGTACAGCCTCTTTGTTCCAGATTGGAGCAGTCAACATGGATATTATCAACAAGGACCACCATCTCCCCACATGCAAGGAAGTGGCTTTCCACCAGGACAGTCACAGAAAGGTAAGGCTAACTCAATGCCAAAGCTTTAAACAGTAATGCTTGCATAGAATAATTGCACTGTCAAATACCAGGATTAACAATTGAAGAATTATTTAACTTTCAGCCTCTTTGTTCTAGATTGGAGCAGTAAGCAAGGATGGTATCAACAAGGACCTCCACATCCCCACATGCAAGGAAGTGGCTTAAATCAAATGCAAACATTTCCACCAGGACAGTCACAGAGAGGTTAAACCTATTCAATACTTATTTTGTTCAGCACAGCTGCCTAATTCAGGTTTTGACCTATAGCAAATAGAATGGTAAAGAAATGTGCCCCCAGTAGACACAAATTAATACTTGAACTCCCCGAGTTGGATGTGTCGCCTGATGGTAATGTATTAACCAAGAAATTGGCCCATTTAAATAAGTCTTAGTCCAAAACAAGGTCAAGGTCAAAATGAGGTTAGGTGATGCTGGTGTTTGCAGGTTGATGAGAGACAACATCCATGCAAGTATCCATGCTCTGTTGCAAGCAGTATTTATGTCAGACGAAACAGTCAAAATGGGTAAACAAAGATTTTCGTACGGATGGACGGACGAAGAGGACAAACGCTATATGCATCCGGCATCGTAGATGCCGGGGGCATAAACAAATCTAACAAAAAAATGTAATGTTTAAAGTAAAGCTCAAGACATAGTAGTTATGAACCTTTTTTGGGGTCCTGGTCGCATATTTCGAAATCTTAATGCGGACTCTAAGTTCAAGGTCAAGGTCACAGGGGTCAAAACTTTTAAGATCTTGTCCAGATACACATGCGTACCAAATATGAAAGCAATATCTGGAGGGACACAGTAGTTATGAGCCTTATTTGAATCGCAGTCGCAGATTTCGAAACCTGAACGCTGACCTCAAGTTCAAGGTCACAGGGGTTAAAAATTGTAAGCGCATGGAAAGGTGTTGTCCAGATACACATGCATACCAAATATNTCAAATATCTCTACAACAATAAATATGAGACTTGCTCAGTGAAAAGGGGGTTTAATGCATTTGCGTAAAGTATCCTCCCAGCTTAGCCTGTGCAGTCTGCACACACTAATCACGGACGACACTTTTCTAATTAATAATATTGTTTTTGTTTAAAGAAAAATCCAGTTTAGGCGGAAAGTGTTGTCCCTGCACAGGCTAATCTGGGACGACACTTTACACACACACATTAAGCCCTGTTCTCCAACAGCAAGGTTGAAATAAGTTATCCTCTATGTTTCCCTATATCAGTTCCAGTTGATGCGTTCTCCATGTGCTGCAAACAGCATACCATCACACTGAACACAGACAGCTCTAGTTACGGGTTCATCCTGCGCGGCGGGAGTTATCAGGTGCGGCACAATTACCACCCCCTTACCATCACACAGATACGCCGGGTGGTGCGGCTGACAGGTCAGTGGGCTTGTTACAGCTGGATTTCATATGCTTAAATTGTTGTCCCAGATTAGCCTGTGCAGTATGCACAGACTAATAAGAGCCATATCTTTCTGCTTTAATGGAATTTTAAGTTAAAAGGAAGTCTTTTTAAACAAAAATCCAGTCTAGGCAGAAAGTGTTTTCCCTGATTAGCCTGTGTGCACTGCACAGGCTTATCTCAGATGACACTAAGCAGAAAGTGTTGTCCCTGATAAGCCTGTGCGGACTTCACAGACTAATCTAGGATGACACTTTATGCACATGCATTAAGCCGAGTTGCCCCATAACATGGCTCATATGTTCCCCTGATCCATTCCAGAGAGGGCTTCCTGATGTCTGGAGACCGAATCCTGGCTGTGAACGACTTCAGCATCGTGACTCTGAGTCTTACGGGGATAGACATGTTCATGCTGCTGGCCCAGTGTAGCGTGGAGACGTCCTTCACTGTGGAGTATGACGTGTCAGTAATAGGTAGGGGAACTTCACTGTGGAGTATGACCTCTCAGTGATAGGTAGGGGAACTTCACTGTGGATTATGACCTCTCAGTGATTGGTAGGGGAACTTCACTGTCAAGTATGATGTCCAAGTCATAGGTAGGAGAACTTCACCAACAGAATAAATGAGCAAGTTCTTTGAAAACACGCTTAATGGATGTGTGTTGAGTGTTGTCCAAGATTAGCTTGTGCAGTCCACACAGGCTATTATTTAGACAACTTTTTCTGCTCAAATGAATTTTTTTATATAAAGAAAGTCTTTCTTAACTAATAATTTTTCTCCAGTTTCCAGTTTTAATGAATGTTTGTTTGCCTTTTTTAGGAAACTTTATTACGTGTTCATTAATGGATAAAAGGGGTCCAAACGAGGAGTTTGCCCTATTTGGCTTTATTGAAACACGCTAGAAGTCTCAATTTTGCCCCAATCATCATGAAACTTGCAAAGAAAATTTGCTGGAATTATATCTTGACTGAGTTCAACAAATGTTCTGGTCTGTTGGAAAACATTGCGGCCAAGGAGTGGGGCATAAGGATTCGGCCTTCTTTTCTATAATCAGTTATTCAATTAACAACATGTTGCTAGCCAGAACAAGTATTTACATGACAAAAGTAAATTGTGATATTGAATCTTTCCTTAACTTTGCCTTTCAGTTATTGTAAAACTGGTTTTGGTACATGGCATGCCACTCAGCAAACGTTTCAGCCTCCTTCTGGAAATATGGGGTTTAATGCATACCTGTAAAGAGTTGTCCCAGATAAGCCTGTGCAGTCCACACAGGCTAATCATGGATGACACTTTCCCAGAGCTCCAGATAAGGGTTTGTATTTTCGTAATTAAGAATTATTTTCAAGTCGGTTACGTATTTATTTTAAAATCTGGTTGTACCATTAAGAATTACAAAATCAATTTACATATTATTATTTTATTATCGGTTCGTATCGTTTTTATTGAGTTATTTTCGCGTATTAAAGATCTTTTCGGTACTTAATATTATAGAATGGTTGTCGGGTTTGTTTAACAAAGCGCATTTTTTCCAATAAAAGCGGCATGTACAGTCCATCTGTCAAAACAAAATGGCTGCGCCCAGAGGACGTCCTACAAAACAGCAAAGCGTGCACAAAAACACGCTTTTAACATATTGTATGCAAAGTGAGCCAAAGTTGAATGTTAATAAAGACATTATAGAAAAGATCTTATACGATGTTGTGTGTTTAGTTGCCGACACAGTCGGAAAAGCTTAAAAAACGCGACACGACGGGTCCAAACTTAAACATAAAACATTGGACAAGTGGAAGGGAAAATTCCCATGGCTTATCGTTGAAAAGATTGAAGGAGAGACCCATTTAATTGTGAAATATTGAAAGAGGATTACAAGCCTAGAAAAAAAGGCTACTCCTGTTAAACAATGAATGGAAACTGTTAAACATGATATTACCCAGTTATGAATTATCAGAATAGCTTTAATGTTATTACNTATGTAGTGACATCTAATAGTCCTCTACCAAGTTTGTTCAAATTAAGCTCCTGGGATCAAATTTGACCGTTCACCAGGGGTCACAAAAATGAAAAAATGCTTATATAAAACCTTTTTTGTGCAAACTTTAAAAATCTTTTCCATAACCGTAGGGCTACCAAATTCGGTATGTAGTGACATTTAATAGTTCTCTACTTAGTTTGTTCCAATTATGCCCCTGAGGTCAAATTTGACCCTGCCCAGGGGGTCACAAAAATGAACATACACTTAAATAAGGCCTATTTTGTGCAAACTTTAAAAATCTTCTCGTCCATAACCGTATGGCATAGGGCTACCAAATTTGGTATGTAGTGACATCTAATAGTCCTCTAACAAGTTTGTTCAAATTAAGCCCCTGGGATCAAATTTGACCATTCCCCAGGGGTCACAAAATTGAACATTTGCTTATATTGGGCCTATTTTGAGCAAACTTTAAAAATCTTCTTGTCCATAACCATTGGGCCTATTTCTACCAAATTTGTTATGTATTAAAATCTTAAAGTTCTCTACCCTTTTTTTCAAATTATGCCCCTGGGGTCAAATTTGACCCTGCCCCGGGGGTCACCAAAAATGAACATATGCTTAAATAAGGCCTATTTTATGCAAACTTTATAAATCTTCTTGTTCATAATTATAGAGCCTAGGGCTACTAAATTTTGATTGTAGTGACATCTAAAAGTCCTCTACCAAATTTTATCAAATTATTCCCCTGGGCTCAAATTTGATCCTGCCCCAGGGGTCACAAAACTGAACCCTTCCAACTTTAAGCGCCCAGTGGGACGAGGGAAAGAAAGAGAAAGTCACATGCTTGAGTACATTTCAACCCATGCGCTGTAACGTAACAGCATATGCATATTGTTTATTCTTATAACATAAATATTATGTTCTTATATTATAATAATGAGGGTTCTGTTATACAATGGTAATAAATGATAAATCTTATATTATAATAATAAGGGTTCTGTAAAGAAAATATTTGAATGTTAGGAACAATAATAACATAAATGAACTTTTGAAAATGTAATGACAAATCTTTATGATATATTGGCCATGATTATAGGATTTTCTTGCATGTAGAAACATGACATACCTTACATTCACTGTAAAAGTAGACTAAATCAATAATTTGAAAGATCAAAGATACG
Organism: Dreissena rostriformis; assembly: GCA_007657795.1. Lineage (NCBI taxonomy): Eukaryota > Metazoa > Mollusca > Bivalvia > Myida > Dreissenidae > Dreissena > Dreissena rostriformis. The sequence continues at coordinate 12,875 of VMBQ01008748.1, forward strand.
ATATTCTAAATGGAGGAATCTGTTACTCAGATACGTGTATTATCCCAGTTAATAAAATGGTCAGAGGTATTGACTCAGAAATTCGAATCATACTAAGTTATTTCATATATCCATTGATCTATGCCGGTCAAGGGGATTACCAGTATACCTTGTTGTCGCTAGACATACAGAGTGCTGCAACGGGAATCGTAATCCTAGTCAATTATCTCTCATATCCATTGGATTATGCATGAAGACAGTACAGTAAATAGTCAAACCAGATATCTAAGAGGATTATTCGATAAATGGGTACAAACATGTAAGATGGTTAAAAAAACCACTATGTTGGTTTAAAGAAAGTTAAACCAAGATTTGACTCAGAAAAAATTGCATGTAATATTCCTCAATATAATCATCACTTTTGCTTAATTTAATGAAAATCTATTAATTGAGGACCAAGCTATGATCCAGTCAAAGACAGATCATCTCCTAAAGTTATTTTAACAAAAAAGCAAATGGTTATTTAGGTATTTTCCAACTTTCCTACTAAGTTCATGACTAATGCACAATCTAGTAGTTTGTCAGACATTCAAGATAGTTACAATAAGCTGTTTCTCAAAGGTAATATTTATTAATATTGATAATAGAATTTATTGAATCTATATTTTGATTCTATAAGTATAATCTACTGTGTAATATGAGCATAACTCACTCTTAGAAATTAAGCTTTCATAGCAACATAAGTTAAAACAGGAGATATTTTAAAATATGTATACTCTCCCAACTTGAAGGGAAAATCCAAGTGTCAATCGAAAAGAAATTGTCCCAAAAAACCTATTTAAGGTGAAACATCACTGACTTAACTGAAGCATTCTATAGTGTCTACTTTAAGGCAAACAGACATATTGCAACCTATAACTCAAATGTGATCATTGTATATTTAAATATATATATGGAAACTTCTTTAAGAATCACACAAAATGAAAACACTTTCAACGTGAAAGCAAAACATATAGAAGTCCTGAATTGGTGAAAGCCTCTATTAATTAAATATTGAGCATTCACTTCAAATGTTAACACATGTAACTTTTTATAATAAAATCCAGTGTCCTTTTATCATGGCAGTATTAAGAGGTTTTTTTAAATATTCATCAGACATTTGTCCTCAGGTAAACAAGAAGCTGTCACAAACAGTGTATCCCCCACCACGAAAGCATCGCATTGCAAAGTCTGGACAAGTAACATGCGCCATTGCACTTGGAGATAATCATTCTTAAAATGTATTGTACACATTTAACAAAACTTAAGTAGTTGTGCACAAAAGCTTATTTTAAATTTTAAGCAAAAGGGCAATGACTCCTTAAAAATAATGCAATCTTAAAAACCTTATGATTAACAAACTTATTAGAGGACCAGCATTAAATGTTAAATATTAAACCTAATTTTTTACTATATAAATAGCAAGCTATTGCCAAGCAATGATGTCCCCTACCGGCTCCACCATTGTCAGAAATTTATTTAAAAAAAAAAAAATTGTTTAAAGTATTTGCTGCCATAGCAACCAGAATTGTTGACGTAGGAACAAAATGAAATGACGTGCATAAACTTCATATTGCCATCTGTCCATTTTTCAAGTTTCATGAAAAAATATGAAGAACTTTTAAAGTTATTGCAGGATCCAGAAAAGTGTGACAGACAGACTGATGGACGGACTGACAGACGAACAGAACGCAAACCATAAGTCCCCTCCGGTGAAACCGGTAGGGGACAACAAGTTAATTCTAGTGTGGGGCCATTTTGTGCTGGTGGAGTATGATTGGAACAAACATGGTAAAGGACACCATAAAATGTCATATGCCAAATACCAAACCTCTGTACCTTGCAGTTCTAGAGAAGAAGATTTTTTAAGCTTTCTCTTTATACATATAAGGAAAACAAGTTATCCCTAAGAGGGACCAATTTTTACTCCAGGGCAATTTTTTTCTTCAAGTGTTCACTATGTGGTCATCTGTTTTCTGTTGAATGCACATGTTTATGGTGCACTTTAAAAATAATTTATTTGTGATACAGCATGGAGGCTATAATGCATCTTGAAAAATTGATACACACAGTGTTATGATATTAACTAACAGTAATTCTTCTTTAAACTTCCCACTTGTTATTTTTTGGTATTTTTGTATTGTCAATAAACTACTTTTACACTCAAACTAACAATGCAAATAGCAAAATAATGGCAAATAGAGTGGTGACAATGATTTTCTTCGATTTGACCTGGTGACTTAGTTTTTGAACGCTTAACCCAGACTCAAACTTGGCAAATATATTGTAAATGTAAACATTCTGATAAAGTTTCATCAAGATTGAGTCATAAATGGGGCTTCTCGAGTGATAACAAACTTTTTTCTCAGATTTGACTCTTAGACCTAGCTTTTTACTCCAAAAGACCCATGTTCAAACTTGGCTTACATATTGTTAAGATAAATATTATGACCAAGTTTCATCAAGATTGAGTCATAAATGTGGCTTCTAAATTGGTAACAAGNGTAAGAGGAGGCATATCATCCCTAAATCAATGACACTATTTAATATCCCGATGCAGATGAAGAGCAAATACCTTAAACAACATAACGCTATGCCACCCATAGAGTAACACTATTTACCATCCTGATGCAAATTAAGAGCAAAAAACTTAAATAACATAACGATGTGCCACCCATAGAGAAACACTATTTACCATCCTGATGCAAATTAAGAGCAAAAAACTTAAATAACATAACGATGTGCCACCCATAGAGTAACACTATTTACCATCCTGATGCAAATTAAGAGCAAAAAACTAAAATAATATAACGATGTGCCACCCATAGAGTAACACTATTTACCATCCTGATGCAAATTAAGAGCAAAAAAACTAAAATAACATAACGATTTGCCACCCATAGAGTAACACTATATACCATCCTGATGCAAATTAAGAGCAAAAAAAACTAAAATAACATAACGATGTGCCACCCATAGAGTAACACTATATACCATCCTGATGCAAATTAAGAGCAAAAACTAAAATAACATAACGATGTGCCACCCATAGAGAAACACTATTTACCATCCTGATGCAAATTAAGAGCAAAAACTAAAATAACATAACGCTATGCCACCCATAGAGTAACACTATTTACCATCCTGATGCAAATTAAGAGCAAAAACTAAAATAACATTACGCTATGCCACCCATAGAGTAACACTATTTACCATCCTGATGCAAATTAAGAGCAAAAACTAAAATAATATATCGATGTGCCACCCAATAAAGTCGCCATTTTTACTATCATGGATATGGGGCAAGCAAACAACCAAAGCAACACCGTCAACTCCAAAATTAAACACAACATTACACACAACAAACAATTAATTATCCCCATCTGACATTGATTTTCAGGTTGAGCAAAGAAAACAAGAGGAGAAAATGCGCCGCGATCAACTGAATGATAAATACCTGGACCTTGTGGAAAAGCAGCGTCTTTACTTCAAAACAGTCAAGGATTTCCAAGAGGTATCGTACTGTGTATTGGCCTTTGTCAATTAAAATTAATTTTGCTAACAAATAAAAAGATAACGTACCCGAGGAAAATATATACACATATACACTGCATTTTTTAAATACAATACATTAAGTAATATTTATCACTCCATTTGACAGAATTATAAGTATATGTGAATTATATTATTAAGTCAGACAATTACAAGATTTGAGCACATTTTGGTGGAAATTAACACGGTGTTTTTTGCATATGAGCCTTCTGTGCATTTATTCAGTTACTATACTCCACGTATTTTATTTATTCGAAGAATTGTGCTTTGCTGTTACTTTGCAATATTATAAACGATTCATTGCAATATGTTTGTTTTCACATATGCGTTTACTTATTGCAGGAGTGCCGTAAAAACGAAATTCTGTTGGCGAAGATGCAGAAGTGATATTGACACGTATTTATGTGTAGTGTGCCCGTACTGTGCATTTACATGTACATGGATTATATGGAACGCAAACATGTTACGTACGGTGATTTATTATTGAAAGGACTATCAGTAAATCTTAAGAACAGTGTGGTTATCAAAAAAGTGTAGAACATGTATTACAATGTTATACAATAAAATTGTTATCGGTGTATGGTGTGTTCGCTATTTATGTTTTTTCATGCATTGATATCTTCTGCGCACATGATTTCCGTCGGTCAAACATTTGATCTTTTTCTCGATCGCCGCTTCACTTGGAGTCTGGATGCATGGACTAAACGGATGGTATATATTTAATGAATAATACAGAAAAAAAAACATTTAAAAACATACCCTTCTCATTTTTTATCTGGCACACCCGTATTCACGAAACAAGGTGTTTTTTTCACTTTAAATTTATAACAACATTATACACAAATATGGATAAGGCTACTTGAGAAATATATGATTGATACGTTAAAAAAGATACCAACATAATTGTTTTAATGAAAATCGTGTTCTTTTATCAAAAAGTTTTGACGAAATGTTNACAGCTTGAACATTCCTGTCTCAGCCATGAGTTTGCAATATTTTTATGGATTTTAAAGTCACTCAGCACAAATGTAAACTATTATGAGACAATTTGCTGTGTTAAACAAACGTCTTGTCCGGAGTTTTATTTTGTCATTCACCACTTATGACTCTCATGAGGAGATGTGTAAACCTGTCTCCCTACCTCAGAGGTCAAGGTTACGCTTTGAGGTCGACTGTCAAATTTGGCTATAAAAAACTTTGTATGGGCTGTTACTTTGTCATTCATCATGCAATTTTAAGATAACCTACCACACAAATTACTATCATGAGGAGACTGAGTGTTGCCTGTACCACCTGTCTCATTACCTCAAAGGTCAAGGTCACACTTAGAGGCCAAAGGTCAAATTAGGCCGTTAACAGCTTGTTTTTTACCTAAGCAGGGTTTTAAGACAAAAGTGAAATGTGGAGGCAGACATGCCCTACAAAAACATGTCTTGTTCATTTAATCTTAATAAAACTTTCTCAGAATGTGTATTATGACAATGTATAGGCTCAATACTCATTATCAAGAACTAGCTGACTGATCAGAGCTTAGAAAAATATTGTTACCTGAGTGTTTATATCCTGATCTGTAAGTTTATATACTAATTGTAAAACTATATACTGATTATAAGATTATATACTGATTGTAAGTTTATATCCTGATTGTAACATTATATCCTAAGTGTATGTTTATAACCTGATTGTAAGTTTATATCCTGATTGTAAGTTTACATCCTGATTGTAAGTTTGTACCCGGACCTTTAGATTATATCCTTAGTGTATGTTTATAACCTGATTGTAAGTTTATATCCTGATTGTTAATATTCCGTTTATGCTTGTTTCCAGCAAGCAGAGATAGAGCAGATAGAGAAGACTGAGAGGGTGGGAGGGGCACAGCAACACAAGCGAAACACTGCCCTACTGGGAAAACAGATACAGCAGAGCACGGAAAAACTGCAAGAGGTACATGACTCACATTCTGAGAAAACTGGGCTTAATGCATGTGCGTAAAGTATCTTCCAAGATTAGCCTGTGCAGTCCGCACAGGCTTATCATGGACAACATGTTCCGCTTTTATCGTATTTTCTGTTTAAAGAAATACTCTTCTTGACAAAAATCCAGTTTAGGCGGAAAGTGTCGTCCCTGATTATTCTGTGCGGACTGCACAGGCTAATCTGGGACGACACTTGACGCACATGAATTAGACCCGCTTTTCACAGAGTGATGCTCAAGGTCCCCTTAAAGGTAAAAGTTACATATCTATACTCAACATACTAAGAAAGTTACACTAAATTTTAATGTAGAAACTTGTTTTATGTTTGAATACATTTAACTGGACTCTTTTATGTTTTAAACGTTGGTCTGATGAGTCTACATTGTTAACTGTTATATTAAGCAAATTAGAAATGTATTCAGTCTAAGTGCATTCCAATATTATTATTTTTTTTAATTTCCTCCTTAATTCAAGTATGTTTTAAGTGCCATGAATGAAGATGGTTTACACAATTTTGTGACTTCATGTTTTCGTGGAACAGGTTTATACTAGCAGGCTTATTTTCCTTTGGTAGATTTCTTTTAAATATACTAAATAGTAATATTCCTTTACTTTTCATCAGTTAAAACATGTTATTTAATGTGCATTACCTTTTTATGAATCAGTGTCCCATACAGTGTAGCCATATAAAGATATTTAATTTACTATTATTGTAGTATTACTAATGGTAACATGGAAAACACGAAAAAATAAACCATAAAAGCAAACAATTTTTTGTCTTTTGATCTAGTTTTGAATGCAATGTAGCAGTGTTATAACCCTAAAAATATTTTATGATTTATTATTATCCCCTGCCAAAAGCGGAGGGATAAAGAATTGACATTGTCCGTCTGTCATTCCGGCCATCATTTTGTCGTCCGTGTGTCACAAAATTTTGAAATTGGCGGGGGATATNGTTATTATTGTCTTTGAAAAATATATGTTAAGGGCAGCTCATAAAAAACGTAAAATAGTTTTGTTGTTGCAGCTTCAAGCAAAGCACGCGGAGCTGCACAAAACCTATAAAGCAACTCAAGAGAAACTGAAAGAGGTAAGAATTTAGGAGTCGTTTGGAACTCAGTGAAAATGTGTTTTCCCATTTATTTACATTAGGTACAAATAAAATTGACCTAATGAATCACTTCTGTTATGTATTCTCATTCCAACAAAGGTGACCTCAAATCTGAGGTCAACATGCAACGATGCATGTTAACCCTTTGCATGCTGGGAAATTTGTCGTCTGCTAAAATGGTGTCTGCTGAATTTCTAAAATTAGCATTTTCTTCGATTTTTTTCAAAGAATACTATCAGAATAGCAAACAGTTTGGATCCTGATGAGACGCCACATTTTGTGGCGTCTCATCTGGATCCAAACTGTTTGCAAAGGCCTTCAAAATCCGGTTCCAGCGCTCAAAGGGTTAAACAATTGCACACCAGTAAATATTTGTTTGTACCAAGGAATTAGCTGATTTTCGAAATTATCTATTGTGGGAGCAACGGTGCAGTGGTAGGGTGCTGCCTTAGGGATTGGTTCAAATCCTTATCAGACCAATGTAGTCCCGGATTATCCAAAAGGCAGAGTAGGCAACTGCCTATGGGCCCCACGACTTTAAGGGGCCCCATTTAACGATGACGAAAAATTATTTTTTAATTAGTTACTTAGCCTAATCTAATGACTTGACAATTCCAATTATTTTATATTAATGTTATGAACCGATTAAAGGCTTGACATTGTATTACCAAGTGACAATCATTTATTATTTGCAAAATCATATTGTTTTGGTGTGATTTCGTTTTCAAGATGATCATTAGGGGGCTAAGACTGGAGTAGAATTCAAAACAGTGCTCTTACACTCTGGGTCATTCCCCTGATGAATCTCCCCTCCCCACCATAAAAGGATTAGCGTTCTAGTATGCACTAGGGCGACTAGGGTCTCGGGGTATGGGCCCCAAAAGTTTCACTGCCTATGGGCCCCACTGTGCTTAATCCGTCACTGGACTAATTGAACTGTTCAGAGCAAAAATGTCTGCACTGGCCGCTCTCTCCCGAAGTATAAATGGGAACCTATGAAATTAGTCAATGAGAAATGGCTGCATACTGTGACGGGTGAAAACAGAGGACTTCTTACCCTGTACTTTGTGGGAGGGGATAGAGGAGGAACCTTTACCTTTCAACTTTAAGTTTAAGTTGATTAAGGATGCAGATTATAATATTACTTAAGTTACATTTTGATGTTGTGTATAGAATGAAGTATCTCAGACATTCTATGTTCAGACTTTTTTGTTCAAGTATTTGCTTTGTTATACATTTTTGTATATACATGTTTAAACATTAAATAATGCTAGTACAAATGTATTGTTTTAAATGCTGTTATATGAACACTTATAATTTTTGTTTTATCGTTTGTGACTTTTAATTTTCTAGAGTGGTTATGCATATTTCAAGATAAGGTCTTCAATATGTGCTAGAAGAGCTTCAAACGACCACTTAAAAATGTAATACTAAAAACATGACATTTAATATCGCAAAATGTAGTAATACTTCTTTTTGTGTAGGCCCAGTCACGCAGTGAACGTATTGATGAGGAAATGGATAAACTTTCTGCCATGGAAACGGACGAGAATCAAGGGTATTTTCTCTGTATTGCTTATAGACAAGTTGCTTTGTATTTAATAAAGCTCTTTTTAATGTCTTAAAATAATAAAATTCTTCAGGTAGGGGTTCATAATAATAAAAAAAGTGTTATTTTTTACTAGAGTAAGGAGTCCAACTGTTACTTTATCATATTTCATACTTACTAAGATTGTAACCAAAATAATTGAATGTGACTTTCTGCTAAAAAATATTACTAAAGTTGAGATTTTCCTAAAAAAATAAATTTTACTATTTGTTCTTAAATATGACTTAAGTTGAGATTTTCCTAAGGTGCCTTGCATTAATGACCCCATGATTTAAGTAGGAGTTTTGTTCTCTGAATTGGGCAGATTTTGATATGGACATTTCTGACAAGTTTGTGAAGGTTCAATAGCTGTTGTGATAGGACTTAATATCTAATAATAAATGCAGTGAAAAATCCAAACAAACCAATTAAGGTCTCGTGGTGTAATGTATATGGTGTCCGCCTAGCAACCGGGAGGTCACAGGTTCAACCCCCACTGTGGGAAGTGTTCTTTAGATCTCCCCCAAAGACACCATGTACTGGTTCTAGGCCCAGCAAACGGACTCAAGAGCGTTTTAAATAAGAAGTTAGTACTTTAAATGCAATCCAGCCAAAATAAATAGGTCTAAACTAAACTAACCAATCAGCTCTGCTAATGCCCAGGTTACTGCAGACCCTGAAGTCGCTGGTGTCGATGAATGAGAGCCTGAAGCGTCAGGAGCAGGAGTTCAAGGCCCACTGTAAGGAGGAGATGGCACGACTGAAGGAGAGCATTGAGAAGCTCAAACATGAGGCTGAGGGCGAGGTGTCAGAGGATCAGGTCAATAGAATATGTATAAGCCTCGCTCTGTAATAAGGGGGTTTAACGCATGTGCGTAAAAGCGGAAACTGTCGTCCCTAATAAGTCTAACACTTATCGCACATGCATAAAACCCTCTTTTCACAGAGTCGTGCTCAAACACAAGGCTGACAGCAAGGTGTCAGAGGATCAGGTCCGAGAATCATGTCAATCCTATTGAATGGGTAGATAGAATGTGGAGGAGCAGAGGGAATGTTTTAAAAATAGTGGTTTATAATATGGCTGTGTATAAAATTTGATACATAATGCTAGGCTTTTTTCTAGTAAGAACTGAACAGACAAGCTGTTGTTTACTTCTATTATTTTAATATAGGCTATAAATTTCAATAAAAAATTGTCTTTTATTTCTTGTAAGAACTAGTTATAGGCTTTATGAATGCTCTTGTCATGTCACAAAAAAATAAAAACAAGCATTTTATATCTCATTAAATCTATGTTAAGGGACCACATCTAGCGTTGAAATTTTGGCTATTTCTAAAAGGAACACTGATTGTTAATGAGTTAACTTTATTTTACGAAATATTTTACGAAATATTCATTGATTTTGAGTGTTTTAGGGGCTTTTATATTCAGTTTTTTTTAAGAGAATGTTTTACGTTTCAGGCCCGGGCTGGCCTTATTGAGAAGCAGTACAATGCAGACAAAGAGAAACTGCATAAAATCAGACTGTTGCTGGTAAATATTTTATTATTCGGACTTTCCATGGCAAGATTAAGTTTGTAAACAGTTTGAAATAAAAATGGTTGTTTTAGTATATTTTTTTATAATGTGAATTGTAAACGCTGTAATATGTAAAGAGTTAAGATTTACATTAATACCCAAACAGACAGGCAATAATTTATATTTATAAGATGTAAATAAGTCATTCATATAAATGTTAATTTGCCTTCATCTACTTATTGGTAATGTTTCATCTATCCGAAATACGAACATACTTGTATTAACCTGCAAAATAAAAAATATATGCTTAATATGTTTTTTTCAGCTGTAGTTATCTATAAAGTCATATTAATATAACAATATGCTTATTAGCCCCCTACCGGTGTAACAGATTGCTACCGGTGTAAGCGGATGAGATTTTAGATTGTGTACCTGTGTCTGTGGTTCCGTCAGTAACTTTGTCCATCCGAATCTGGATCCCGCAAAAACTCAAAAAGAACGTAAACAAGGTTAACCCTTTGCATGCTGGGAAATTTGTCAGCTGCTAAAATGTCGTCTGCTGAATTTCTTAGATCATCATTTTCTTCACTTTTTTTGAAAGACCACTATCAGAATAGCAAACAGTTTGGATCCTGATGAGATGCCACGTTTTGTGGCGTCTCATCTGGATCCAAACTGTTTGCAAAGGCCTTTAAAATCCGGTTCCAGCACTCAAAGGGTTAATGACACTTGATATTTGGATAGAGGGCTTTATGGGGAATGGTACCCAATGTTAGTTTTTTTCTGATATAAATTTGGGTTGCTATGGTTATGGAAATAATAAATAATGAAGATCTGGATCCTGTGATAACTTAAAAATTACTCCAGTTGGGTTGATGAAACTTGGTATGTGGATAGAGTTGAATCTGCAAGATATTTCGGTTGTTGTGGTTTTTTTTCAGACAAAAAAGGTTTCAGCCATGGTTACAGATGGTAAGGTTACATAAATAAATGAAAAACTAAAATTGGATCCTGTGATAACTTAAAAAGAAGGTTAGCTAGGATGATAAAACTATGTTAAAAGATGGCCACATGGGAAATATGTGCTTTATTTTAGTTGTGTTTGTTTGTACCAATGTCTGTCCATACTTCAGTCCAAAAAATCTGGACCCTGTGATTACTCAAAAATTGCTTAAGCTAGGTTGATGAAACTCAGTATGGTTGTTGATGGTTATATGGTATATGTGAAAGTTATTTCAGTTTGGTTTTTCTGTCAATCTGAAAACTCTGGATCCTGCAATAACCAAAAAAAAAACAGTTGAGATAAGTTGATGAAACTTGGTAATTGGATAGAGACTCCTTTGTGGAATATTCACCCTTTTTATGCCCCCAAAGGTGGGCATATAGTGATCGCACTGTCCGTCTGTCTGATATTCCGTCACACTTTGCGTTTAGGTTTTGCGTTTAGGTTTCGAAAAATGGTCATGACTTTTGCAATATTGATTATAGCAACTTGATATTTGGCATGCATGTGTATCTCATGGAGCTGCACATTTTGAGTGGTGAAAGGTCAAGGTCATCCTTCAAGGTCAAAGGTAAAAAAAAAATCAAAGCGGCGCAGTAGGGGGCATTGTGTTTCTGACAAACACATCTCTTGTTTTCAGTAAGAAATTGTGGTTGGTATGGTTACTGAAATAAACCAGAATCTGGATCCTGCGACAACTCATAAAGTACTTTTTTAGGTTGATGAAACTTGGTTTGTGGATGTATGGCCATATTGTTAATATACACGTTATTTAATATTTGTATTCAAACCAAAATTGTGGTTGCTAAGGTTACAGAAATAACTGACTACTAAAATCTGCATCCCGCCATAACTAAAAGGGACTTTAGGTAGGTTACTAACACGTATGGAGTTTCAGTTCTTACTCTGAAATCCTTAACCCTCTAGGGGACTTCTGTTTTGTCTGTGACAAAGCTCTTATTTTATAACCAACATTTTTATATATAATATTTTTCCAACAGGCTCGTAAGAACAGAGAAATAGCAGGACTGCAGCGGAAAATAGATGAGGTGCCATCAAGAGCTGAATTGAGCCAGTACCAAAGAAGATTCGTAGAACTTTACAATCAAGGTTTGTTACGTTTACAGCATTTTGAAAATTATGTATATAGGCTTATAATTGGTCAAATATTGGTCTATCAAAAGATAACAAAAAAGAAGAGATTCTATTGTTTGCATATGTGTTCACATACCATTAAATTATTGTGAAATAAATAAATACAAGTATTAATTTTGGTAATAATAATCTAAGCTTTAAGATTTACCAAATAAAAATCAGTACCAATTCATTGATAAAGTTTATGCAGTTGACATGCACTCATGATTTAAAGAAATTACTCTCAGTCCTTTGATTTTAACATGTTTACATTTTGCAGTGGCGGCAACCCACAAAGAGACAAAACAGTTCTTCACGTTATATAACACGTTAGATGATACAAAACTCTATCTGAATAAAGAGGTGAGATGTTGGTATTATATTGGAATAATGAAACTCAAGAAACATTATCAAGAGAGACATTTTTGTTGACGTCTTCTAGTCTTTTATTAAAGGCAAATGACCAATTGCTTATTAACTAAAATAAAAATCAGGCGTATGTCAGAGTTAAAGCAAAAAATATTTTGTCTTCATATACCCTATTCACATGTAGACTAAAGACTTACAGTTCAACTTCTGACCACACTGTTTCACACTGTCGCAATTCCACACAAACGGAGAGGAATTAATTAAAGTGTCACATCAACCTTGTTTTCCAATCCAAAGCAGGTTCAATTTTGTCATCTGTATATTTCGAATAATGTTTACATGTGTACATGTTTACATGAAATATAAATTTTTGCTTGAAATAAAGTTTAAAGTAAAGCAAAAATGTTATATTTGTTCTAAATTGTTAATAAAATATGTCCGGCAATGTGGCCACACATCTATGTCGATTACATCCAAATCAAGATTTAACACCTATACAATCATGAAATGAGTGTAGCACACTGACATGGTTACCCCAAAGAGCTAGAAGTTGGTATTGAATCCTTCAACAAAAGTTGGAATGTGACACACCAGGGATGAACCAGTCTGTGTGTTTATGGCATAAGAGACATTGGGTTCATTTCATTTCTGTTAAAAGTGTGCAATTTTATATTTAAGCATAAATAATATACTATTTTATATAAACTTTTTGTGTGTGTGGTAAATATCGGGAAATAACAATCATAATTAATTGAGTTGGTCGTAATTTAGCAATTTCTGTTGCAGGTTAATCTACTGAGTTCAATCTACGACAACTTCAATCAGTAAGTTAGAAATTTAATTTCCCTATTTTTAAAAAAATAAATAAACTATTCTCTGTTTGAATAACCCCATTGGCATTTGTTTTCATATATTTGTATTGCTTGGTATCAGTGTTTTTTACATATTAGTCTCGCTCTGGGAAAAGGGGGTTCATGCGTGTGCGTAAATGTCGTCCGCACAGGCTTGTCAGGGACGACACTGTCCGCTTTTATGATATTTTTTCTTGTAAAGAAAGTATCTTTTTTTATCAAAAATCCACTTTAGACGGAAAGTGTCGTCCCTGATTAGCCTGTGCGTACTGAGAGGCTCATATATAAATATGTGCAACAATCATATTGACATGTTTAATAGCTCTTTTTTACATGTTTAGAAAATGGTAATATAATATTATATTGGTCGGAACTAAAGAAACTGTATGTTAAATATGCTATTTTTAATTACAAATCCGATACATGTATAATTTATCGTTCAGGAATCAGTTTCTATAAAGGTTCAGGGTAAATTGTATTTCATTCGAAACACCATTCTGCAATCATTATATATGCAACTATAACAAATAATTCAGTCGTATACTTGTGCTAAAAGACTTTGGGCGGTCAAATTGCCGATCCTTATTCTCTCACACCCTTGCTTTTGTTGTCACTAGAGCCATGTCGTCGGCTGCAAACAAGGAACAGTTTCTCAAGCAGTTTGAACAAATAGTCGAGGGAGTGAAAAACAACAAAGCTAAGGTGCGTACCAGTTTATTTGTTTGACAAGGGAGTAAAAAACAACAGAGCTAAAATGCGTACCAGTTTATTTGTTTGTTGATTTCTAGGGCGTTTCTATTCCCCGTTTGTTCACCTCACGACATTGCGTTGTGCATTCACAACGGAAATTAGCATCTCTTTTATTGGGTGATGATAGTTACTCATCCTTTTTAACGGAACTTTTTCACAGTTTGTAGCTTCTAGTTTCCCGGGTTTTAACCCCAGGGCAGGTAGATTTATGTTTTATATGTTTCCGTGTTATAATAGTTATGTAAAACTATTCCAAGTATAACATTTTTGTTAAAACTTAATTCCATTCTTCAAAAAAACAATAAAACATTGAAAAGTCCCTTTAATTGATACCATAAATATGTTCACTTGTATCTATGTTTACAGTTTTATTAGTTTCAATTCGATGAGGACTTCTCATTAACTTCTCTCCCTTTGACCACCATTGCTGAACATGGTTCTATCTATAGCACAATAATACTTTCAGCTTATACAACATTTCTTTTCAGACTCACATTGAAGCATCATGTGTGCATAACACATCACACATTACACAAAACGCAGCAACAAATATGTCTCATGGGAATCAAGTAGATATAATTTTGACATTGCCAGGAACTTTGACAAGTGAGGTGTGAACATCTGATTGTGTTGCATCGAGGTCGAAATTGTTAAGACGTTGTTAATATTAATGGAGACCATTGATTCTGTTGCCATTTTTGTGTGTGCTGACAGGATGTTTCTTAATCAGAATATATAATATACACTTATTTCCAAAAAACAACAACTCAGCTGTTTATATTTCCACAATACAGTTTACTAGTTTGGATGACAATCATGTTTGCAACCGGCCCTGGGGTAGTTTTTTTTTTGCTAAATCCACCATTTATTACCATTCCTTCTAAGCAGTGACATAATACAAATCTCAGGTACTGTAGTGCAGAATGGGTGATTACTTTTTCGTTCAACACAATCCTTTCATTATCACTTCATTGTTAAAACATAGCTAAACGTCAGGTCAAGCAAACAAATAACCACTCCAATGCCGTTGAAACACGAAAGCACTCACACACACACACACGCAAAGGTTTGTCACACGAAACACAAACAACAGCATTTACCACCCAAAAGAGTTGAGAAAGGAAACAACTAAAATAACAAAAAAGTATTCCATCCCCACAATAAATCAACGCGTTGACCATCCGAATGCAGTTGACAAATAAACAACAACAGTAAGAGGAGGCATATCATCCCTAAATCAATGACACTATTTAATATCCCGATGCAGATGAAGAGCAAATACCTTAAATAACATAACGCTATGCCACCCATAGAGTAACACTATTTACCATCCTGATGCAAATTAAGAGCAAAAACTAAAATAACATAACGATGTGCCACCCATAGAGTAGCCATTTTTACTATCATGGATATGAGGCACGCAAACAACCAAAGCAACACCGTCAACTCCAAAATTAAGCACAAAATTAAACACAACGAACGATTCATTATCCTCATCTGACATTGATTTTCAGGTTGAGCAAAGAAAACAAGAGGAGAAAATGCGACGGGATCAATTGAATGATAAATACCTGGACCTTGTGGAAAAGCAGCGTCTTTACTTCAAAACAGTCAAGGATTTCCAAGAGGTATCGTACTGTGTATTGGCCTTTGTCAATTAAAATTAATTTTGCTAACAAATAAAAAGATAACGTACCCGAGGAAAATATATACACATATACNTACACTGTCTTATACTTCGTCTGCGATCAACGCAGTTAACATTGGCATTTTAGACAGAGTAAACTTGTACACATATGTTTGAAATATTATCTCAGGCATGGAATTAAATAAAATTGATAGTGTGTAGGAAAATAAATCACCTAGAGTTCAACGAAACAGAACAGTATACATGTAGTATAAACATTTAACATATTATATCATATTGAACCATTATATGAGGGCATTAGCGAATACGCTTAACGCACATCCACATGTATTCTTAAACCAATGCTGATCAGAACATAAGCGAAAACAGTCTGGCATTCTAGGTACGAAAACGAAATTCTAAAATAACTAGAAATTGTACAGGATTATGCGGTCTCGTTAAACTAGGTTTCGTCGCTGAACATACTGACTGCTGAAACTGTAAATGAAATATAGATCGGCAACCTCATCGTCATGCTTCATGTTATATTTTGGTGGGATAGTTTTTAGGTCACTGATTTGCATCAGCATCATGATGAACAGGTTACATAGGACGTACATAATTAGTAAATAAAAAACATATTTCGATCATTGCACATACAATACGAGTTCGACGAAGGCGATTTCAACACAAAAAAAGATCGTATGTATAATAAAGTAACATGGCAATGTAAAGTGATTATGCAAGGTTTATAAAGAACTTATCCGTACTGGAATAATAATTTATTTATGGAATTGACTGCAATGTTTATCGCCGAGTCTGGTTTCTCTTCGCCATTAATTGACAAGGAAACTTAAATATTAGCGCGTTAGTCGACATTTTCTTCAGAGAAAACCGCCGCACAATTAACGAGTATATAACTCTTAGCAATGTGACCTGATTTGTAAGGCAAGTGCTTGTCTAAATGTATGCTTTGTATAGACCGTTCTAAGGCGGTGATCCGAGTCTTAACCATTTTAAGCTTTGTTTTGTTGTATATATGAGCAACGTCGGGGAAAATTGGGCATGATGCATGTACAAACCTTACAGGCTAATCAGGGACGACAGTTGCCGCATTCATTTAATTTTTCGTTTAAAGAAAGTCTTCTCTAAACGATAATGCATTTTAGGCGGAAAGTATCGTTCCTGATTAGCCTGTGCGAACTTCACATGCTAATCTGGGACGAAACTTTACGCACATGCATTAAGTCCAGTTTTCCCAGAACGAGACTGATAGTGTAGTGTTTTATTTAAGCAATTGGCCACACGCCTGAAAAGGCTTTCGCGTGATGACGTGTCTGGCGTTTCAATATTTCTGTATTAAAGGGACATTTTCACAGATTTTGGCATGTATTAAAGTTTGTCATTAAATGCTTTAAATTTGATAAATGTAATCATTGAAACTAAATAGCTCCAGTAAAAAATGAAGAATAAAATTAAAGCAATAAAAAGGGAATCCTCAACTGGGCTCGAACCACTGACCCTTGGAGTAAAAGTCTTGCACTTAAACCACTCGGCAATCCTTGTTCATAGAGTGAGTGGTGTATTTTATACATTATATAAACAATCCTCGTAATGTTTCAAAATATAACGATAATATCAGAACTCTTTAAATAATTAAATCGTTTCGCGTTTGTAAAGTTGAATTATTTTCAGGTTTTTATGTCGTCAAAAGATGCATACATATAATGGATATTTTAAAGATTGGTAAATGCTCAGTATTACTCTTTCCTCGCAAATATCATAACTTCGACGAACATTTGGAAATTCGAAATATTTTTTTTTTCAATTTTGTCAATTTACCAAAAACGTGAAAAATGTTTCTTTAACTGTTCAATATAGTAACCCGCTGCGTGAAATAAATAATTTCGCCGTGTCTGGTATTTCCTGTAAATGACACCTCCTTGCATAATTAATAAGAAACGGTAGGTTTATTAAAACAGAAATACACGTGGCTGATCTTGTAAAGTCGAACACCGAACTATACTTAATCACCATAAGCAATAAAGTGTGTGTGTTTTTTTTTAATTCTGTGTTAGATAATGAAGTATTTTTTTTCTTTATTTTCTATTACCATAAAGTTGCGTGTTATGGTTTTCACGTATACTGGCCTTATACTTTCTAACTTTCTGACAAAACATCTGTTCAAGCTCACCCAGCAATAACCTTAATACAAATTATGCTATAAATCACCAGGACGATCGTAAAAGTGCAATGCCAGAATACGAGTCTCTGCGGACACTGTACCAGCAGCGAAGTCTCCATCGAAGGACTAGCAGGCATGTGTGTAGGAAACGCGTTCTTTGATTTATGTGTCCGGCGTTAATCAATGCTCCATTATTGATAAACATTTTTATGTGATATAATAAAACAAAAACATTGGGCTATTTTTGTTAACAGTGCCCGTGGCATAATTAATATACTATATATTCCACGAAACAGTCGACAATAAAGCCAGTACAAGCAATACAAGTTCGACTTATTACTCACTGGTTGTATGCAATTAAGAGTAGAAGACGTGCAAAAAAAATGAAAAAAGAACAAAAACAACAACAACAGACATAACATCTTATATACAGCAGTTCATGTCATGCAATAATACAAGAGCCAACGATATTACCGAGGTGGCGCTAATGACCGGACGTCTTTTAAAAATCAACGTAAAATTAGTTGGTGTGTACGTTTTATGTTTATTTTTGCCATATTTTTCATTTATTTAAATACACGCCCGGTAAACCATCTTATGAATCGCCAATAGGGATACGCTTAAAATCATAAGTTGTACTTCCGGGGATACATAAATTGACTGGAAAACTGACAAAATGGAGCCTAAAGAGGTGAGTCGTTTTGATTGTTTACATGTATGCTCTTCTTGGAGACCTTTTCTCCCAAAAAGCTCAATGCTATTCGACCGCACACATATCATTTATAGTAAATTTGTACTTAATACAAATTATTCTTTTGAATCCGTCCCGAAATCACGTTCCTAGTGCTGACCTAGATATACAATGTGGTTAGCATTTCGTATTTTCATCGAAATTCTTACTCGTGTAACAGTCGGACAGCGTATCCATTTTGTCATATCTTAACCTTTTACATTGCCATCGATATCAGAATCTTCTCCTGTGTCGCAAATCGTTTTGTAACGGCCACAATTCACCAAAATCTAATAGCGATACATAAGTTGTATTGGGATACATAAGTTGTACTCGTAGTCAGTATATCCCGCGTTCGTGTGAATTACTTTGAGGGGTCGAGTTATATTGCTATGCAGCAAGAAATGACGGCTATTAGGTTTACTCGTATATTCTGATACGTTTAGTGATTGTGACACCATCAGTATTACTTCTGCAAGAATTATTTGATAGTTTGATTTATCATTCAAAATTTGTTTTGTATTTCTTGCTTTAACACTGATAAACAATACATTAACTAAATGTAAGCACTTTGTTTCAGGGACCATTGCTTTGATACAGTAGCACGGCTCCGGGGCAGGCAGTCAAAAGAAAAGCCAGTTTAATTTTCTTGATTAAACCAGCCACCCGTTATGCTTACAGAATCAATGAAGAAAACGTGTTGACTTCCAAACTTTGAAAGTGGCTCACACCAAGGGGAATGATTTGGAAGTGAACATGTTTATTCCATTTAAAATGTTACAGTCACATTGTAAGATGTTATGCAATTTCTTATTATTTTAATAAACAGATACTGCTGTGATTTATTTAATTTGCTATTTATCGCATGCTGCTTTAAACAAACATGTGTGAAGCTTATATCGGTCAATCAACTTTGTAAAATCTTGAAATGTGTCCGAGTTGATTTCAGAAAATACAGAACAGCAAGAGTCATTCATTTGTATTTTAATATAACAAACTGACAGTAACAGCAAAACGTAAAATGTATCTTATAAGAAACAACATTAGTAATGCTGAACAAACAAAGTATTTCTTTGTTTAAAAGGCTCTGACACATAGGACCTTCATGGCCACATTTGATGACTTAAAATGTCTTTAAAATCCTTATTTTTGTTTTAAGATTAACATTTCACTTTATGTCAATGTCATAACCAATTCGTCACTTAGCGAACAATATTGTGAATATTTTAGAGGTTCAGAGGTTCAGTGCATTTTTACCATATTTGTAAAAACAAAACTTACTATATAACTGCATTTAAAAATATGAGCCTGTCAAACTTAATAACTTGGCTGAAGCCTAACTTGTATGGCCTTCTCTTACGCGTTATTAAGTTACAATCTTGAGCAATATTATCACATTAATGCTCTTCTTGAGCACGGTAATTATCACACAGACGCTCTGCTTGAGCAATATAATAAGCACAAGATTTATCACAAAACGAATACTGAATGAACACTAATTACCACACCGAAGCTCTGCCTGAGCAATAAACTTAACACAAGATTTATCACAAAACGAATACTGAACGAACAGTAATTACCACACCGAAGCTCTGCCTGAGCAATATACTTAACACAAAATTTATCAAAAAACAAATACTGAATGAACAGTTATTACCACACCGAAGGCCTGAGCAATATACTTAACACAAGATTTATCACAAAACAAATACTGAATGAACAGTTATTACCACGCCGAAGCTCTGCCTGAGCAATATACTTAACACAAGATTTATCACAAAAAAATACTTCATGCACTATCAGTTCGAAGATGAACAAACAACAAATAATCAAAGGGCGATGGTGGTCCCCATATCACTCAATAAATCCATAAAAACTTTGGTGTTCTGGAGATGCCATTTGAAAACACCTGTTTTCGCAAAGCAATTTTTGCTCTAGTAAGTTGCTTGAGCTGTGGACGACCAAAAATACTAAGATAACATCTGTATGGATCCACGAAAGGATCATTCCTGTGCATGTTTATTAATATGGCCCACTGGTTTAAATTCAGAAAATTAAAGTGCCTTGTCTTTGAATTGTCTGCCCCGGAGCCGCGCGTCTGTATCAACGTAATGGTCCCTGAAACAAAGTGCTTAACTTTAATAATGTATTTTTAATCAGTGTTAAAGCTAGAAAAAAATGAATGACATATCAAACAATCAAATCATAATTCCAGCAGTTATAATGATGGTGACCCAATCACTGATAGAATAAGAATATATAGGTAGACCTAATAGCCGTCATTTCTTGCTGCACAACAATATAACTTGACCCCCAAAATAATGTACTTGTCCCCCATTATTACTTCTGGGCTTAATGGAGCAGATGGAGTGGGTTTAGAACACGCCCCTGAAATAGTATTATCTAGCTTGAACACTAGTGTATTCAATGCTTCTGAGAAACAAGCCACCTATGTTTATAAAAACTTTGTCTGTAAACATATGTTTACGTCCGTTACGGTACGTTTCTTTTAGAAGAATGGAAGAGGTATACATTTAAATTAAAAACACTAAATGTCAATGGTGAGTTCATTGACCGTTATTTCATGTAAACCCCTTTCACATAGGTATAATCTGTGTTTGTCATTTAATTTACACATGCACACAGACTGTGTCTTATGAGAGCAATGGTATTTGAGCATCCACGTTCTCGAAGGTGTTTTCTTCTATAACCTTTTTATTCCGACTTTGACGGTTTTTAAACAAAAAACCCGAAAGAACAACGAACTTGGTAAAGTGGAATGGGCGTATTCATTTAAGAGAAATATACATATAAAATGGCTTACTGGTTGAAAATATACGTTATCCTCTTACAAAAAAAAAACAAACAACAACAAAAACAACAGTTACAACTATCCCAATAAAAACAAAAGTCTACGTTCACGCAAGTCCCCTTCTGTCATATGTCGTGTTGAAAGTGAAACATTTAAAACATTTTTTTTTAACTCGTAGCTCTATAATATAATGGCTTCTTACTCACACCAACCAGACAGCTAATGCCGATACAAAACCGTATAAAGTGATGAGTATAATTATATAACCAAACTAGTAACAGATTCCTTTATGACTGGTGAAAAACGTATTTTTTCTTGCTCTACCCTTTATGTGCCTTAAATGATACAATCACTTAATTGTAATAGTGGATGTCATCGCCAAGTACGTGTTAATATAGTTAAACTCCAGCTGCGCATGTAGGAGGGATCTTCTATAATCACCATGAGGTTGTTTATTTATCGTGTTATGGCATCTGTCCTTTGCTAAACAGAACTCGGCTTTATCATTAGATTCTTTTTTGACAATGTTTATCGACTTTTGCTGCCCACATTTTTCGCTTGTATCTAAGACTATAGCCTGTTTATTAAAAATAGGTTCATGAACAGTGTGAGCGTCTTTCAAACAACTAATTATGCGGTCGGTACATAATTAGATTTCGGAGAACACAATTTGTAACGTTACATGTTTGGTTATGATTCATATTAAAGGAACTCTATTGGTGACAACACTTCAAATTTGATGCGTTTACCTATTACATATAACTATTTAAAATTTAAAACAGTTTGTGCACATACTTATCCATCATCTTTAAAAAATACATTTTATCATTTTTCAAACCAAGTTTTTGTTTGCAACGGAATTCTTTTGATATATCTTTATATTTGTATCTTGGCGTGTACCTTTTATATCATAGTCCAGACATTTCAAGTATCCATTTCTACGCAATACACCGAATTCTTGAAAATAAAATGCGACTTACATTTTGCATGGCTGTAAGGAATGTATTTAATTATAACATTGCTTTTGTGAAATTCCATATAAAATAATTTAGCCTCGGACAAAATTGACGTTTTGCACATTAACAAAAGAAAAAAAATATTGAATGCCATCGCTGTTCAGGTTCACCAAATTTTGTTTAACAGTGATATACAAATAACGAGAAATGATAGTTTATGTTTGAAGTAAAACAAAATCGTGGAAGGCACATTAACAACACAGAATGGAAACAAGCCCAAACACGAACAATTTATCTGTTTCTTTTTGTTTGTTTATAAATGTCCCGTGACATGTGAAAATCGGTCTTATTCTATAGGCAGGCGGATCTCCAGACCAGCCTGCGCATCCGCACAGTCAGATCAGGGGCTAGCCTATCCGCTTATGAGACCACGAAACTTTGCGTGACTTAATAGCGGACAGCGTGCTGCTGACCAGACTTCACAATAGCACTGGCTTGTCTGGCGCTACGTTAGCCGCATATGGCATAAGACATATTTTCGCGTGGCGGGGATAAAATGTCATTTTCAAGAAAAAATGTCAGTTTTAGTA